>RQTK01000405.1:0-16341 GCA_003991915.1 Elysia chlorotica
GATTGATATTATCACCAATGCTTACAAAAAAATTCGTTGCGCATGAGAAAAATACCTACCCTATTCGTTTTCCAATCAGAATACTGAACTTTCCGGAAACTCGCCGCCAAATTGCGTTAGACAAGTACTTTTTCTAAATGAAAATTAATGCTCTTTGTACACTTCCGAAGGGCTTTTCGGTTTTTTTTTTCGGAATTTAATATACCGTGGGTCTGACTCTCCTAAATCTAATTCATAAATTACTATAAACCTTGAGGCATATATTATTGTGTTTGTTTGTCCCTGGATGTTTTTGTGTCTATTGGAAAGTGTTCGTGGGTTCGAATTATTGTGGCTGTCTTTAGTGCGATTTGGGATTTTTCTAATAAAGATAGCAGATCACTTAAAGGAACTTAGTAAGTACTCTAGCCATAAACCCCCCTTTTGAAGGAGCGTAGTGCTCCAATGATATAAACCATGCTCGCTTTGAGTGGCAAGGCGATTTGGTGCCGCTGCATCTACAAATAGAGGGTCCTATTTCCACAAAGCGCACGTTCGGTCGGTTTAACTAAAAAATCCTACATTTACCACTGAGGAAAAATTCTTTTAAATTCCAGATCTGCTTGTACTACTACTAATATTTTTACATTCTTACTATAACATTTGTACGGTACTGCTTCATTTTACTAAAAGGACCATAGACGATAAACTCGGTGGTAGCCGTAGGCTGTTACGGACATAGCAAATCAGACGCTCAAACTTTTCATAACTTTGGGTTTCAGAAATTTTCCATTAGTACATAGTGTATGTTAAACTGCATCAGGTAGACTAAACATCACAAGGATGATTCATTTTCATGTTTGTGGTTTAAATCTAGGTAACAAATTTTGAGCAAGTTATCACCCAGTTTACCTTTGGTTGAGCTTACAAATTAGATTTTCTCTCCATTATCCATCATGCTCATTATTCGCGTACCGCCGTCGATTTATCTTATACGTTTTTATTTCAATTCCCGATCGGTTGATGTTCCTTAACGTTCGTTGGTGATTTTTAAAATTGTTTTTCTTTCCTGATGAATGTCTATACCAAAGTCTTTAACTACTTGGTGTTTCCTGCCTTTCAATTTGCTATACTATTGCCAAAATAATAAAGAAAATAAAATCAAGCTAGACGAGAATAAAAGTAAACAGGAAACTAGGACATGCAGATAGAAAGCGATATGAGACCATAGATTAGATCAATGGAACAAGACGAGGGAAAAGGGCACTGAGGGTTAGAGACGCTAAAGCACAATACAGAGTTATGTTTGTATCTATATTTAATGATTTAAGGTATTTATTGTCATTTCATCTCACTCACTGTCTGTGTGTGTGTGTGTCTCTTTCTCTCTCTCTCTGTCTCTGTCTCTCTGTCTCTGTCTGTCTCTCTGTCTCTCTGTCTCTCTGTCTCTCTCTCTCTCTCTCTCTCTCTCTCTCTCTCTCTCTCTGTGCATGTCTGTACTTTCACCCTCTGCTTTAAACTGATTACCCAGTGCGTATAGATGTGTCCAATAATACTACATGGGTACCCAGACTACGCGGATACTGAAGCCCACTCTGCAAAGTTACCCGTTTGTTTCTTACCAACGCCCAAAGCTACAACAATGCCCTGACATGACCCCTTTTAAGTTCCCTGAAAGTTCTCTGGTATACGTTTCGACTTGGAGCGATACCTAGGGTCGTATTGTTTTACCTATCAGTGTGAAGATGCTCTTCTCTTGAATTTCTTTTGTTTGTGACTAAGAATAGCCAGTGATTGCTTCAAAGCGAATAATCTCGCGCTTCTATTTTTGCACTTACCAGCTGACCAGAACATTAACAAAATACCCGGGGTGTTTGTAATATTTTATTGATTATCTGGTAAGAAGTAAACAAATGCATGGCTGTTACTAAATTTGCACATGTAATATTGCGAAAATTAGTCACGTTTATAAAAATAAAATAAAAGTAAATTAGTTGCCAACGTTCGGAATTCGTGGGGATTGTGTGATAAGCACAGCTAGAACTAGAAGGTTTACCTTTCAAAGAGTACGCTTTCTAAGAGTGTTACTCATCGATATCTGTTGATCGTTTAATTATTTGTGTCATGCATAGAGTTGTGCCAATCATGGTTCACGTATGTTCTTTAAACCTGTCCGATTCGATAATGCTAGTTGGTTCCCTTTTAACGTGCAACGCACATCTATGCTCTATCGCAAACAAGTCCCAAGACTAGCGTCTCATAATTTTTTACGCGCCAGATCACAGAGACAGTGTGGGGAGACCAGGACGCCTGTCTCAGTCGGTCACATTATATTAACACCGACCCAACCCGTAGGGGGACAAATCCAACAAATAAATTTGGATGATAGTGGTTTCTAACTGGGCGTCTCCAGATAAGCAGCCCGAGGCTCTACAACGATTATTTTGCGCCAGTTCGCCACCTCCCCCGTCCTGCTTCAATGATGTGCTTGGCCACGGAGTGTACAGCGAAATATTTCAGGAGGCAAACTATCTAAATATCATAAAGAACTTCCATAACCTTGTTAGTTTTTCGGCAGTACATAGCTAAGATTCATCAGAACATATTAGGAGAAAGTACAAGAAAAAGGGGAGTGAACGTATCTAAATAATAGGGGTAGTAAGTGCAAACAAAAAGCAAATTTAGGCGCCTGACTACGGCATTTAAATAAGCCAAAAAATTAATTGCCTTTTTTGAACTAACGTAGATCTTCAATTTAATTCGGCCAGGTTTCGGGTATCCTATTTCATTTCTTAAAAAAAAATCTTTGGCAAACAATTACATTTGACACTAAGACATTATATTTTTCATAGTTTACCAAGGAAAAGGTGCGTCCCGAAGACTAAAAACCAACCTGCTGGAATTCAGATTACGAATATAGGCTTTAGTTCTAAAAACTTCGATCGACAACAGATAAACAAGCAGATTTCGTAACGACACAATAAAAATTCGACTAGGTTCTTAGTGAACGAATAGAAGGAGAAAGAAAATATAACGGTTCGGGGTGCTTACGCACCCAAAAAGTTTCATGTTCATTGGAACAGTAGATACAGCGCTAGCGCCAAAACCGAATACTGGTTATTTTCAAATAATGATTTTAGCATTTTAGAGTCAACCATGTTTGGCCAACTTTTAATTTGTCGAATTATACAAACCTAAAATAACCGCAGGTCGTGCCGCTTGTTTTCTATACTCTTCTGTTCTAAGAGGATGTCTTATTCTCCTATTGAATCTTTTATTCATGAAATAATGTTGTCGACGTCATGTCTGTTGTAATCAGCGCGGTGACAGCAAAAGATTTGGCTTCATTATCGTACTGTAACAGCCTAATATCTGGCGGGCTTGGTGTCAATGCAATCACGTATCAGCCTCGAATGAAGCTGTGTTTAGCCTATATCTCAGTGACACTTATTAAGGAATGAATAGATATTGTGACTACTTGTCAGGATTGCAAATGATTAATCTTTTCTTCCTGGTATTAGTTATGAAAGAAACCCATGACCAAATTGGAATGGTCACCAGTACTGTTTCATATATAAAATTTATACGATCACGAAATGTCACATTTTCTATGTTAAGGTCATTTTAACAGAAAATTATCTTCAAAACAGTCGGAAGATAGAACTGTAAAACGTGATTACTTACTTTGGACTTCAACATTTGTTGTCATGATATCTAGAAACATAAAGTAGTGACATTTTAGTCTAGAAAAATAATTTACAAGCTGCGTGTATGATAATGTGCGGGCTGTAGCATTATGTACACTTTTCTCGTCTCAATCTATTGCTCCGCAATCACGATGAGTATATCGGACTCGGTAGTCATGAGCAGCTTACATCAACAATAGTTCAATAATGATGTGGATCTCTAAAGATAGTTAGCATAAATATTAAACCATAAACTACTAAGGTCTTTAAGATTCGACCAATTTCTATTGACTTATTTTTATTGTCACTAGTTTGAGCCACAAACGGAATGACATTGAAAACACACTATTACTGTATATCTTGAAAGGCAGGCTAATATGAGATAAATGTTCCTGTTCATATAAACATTTTGCGATGGACAAGATTTCCCGTTTACTACATAAGAAAAACTGTCTCTAATAATGGACAATAACAAAAGTTGGCTTTTGCAACTTTAAAACGAGATAGCTACTAGTAAATGTCTATAAATATTTATTTGAATGCAGCATTTTGATAGCTGCTCTGTGAGGACCGTGATGTCCCTGTCTATAGCGTTTGTAAGTAATGCTATTTTATATTATAGGGGAATTCTGATACCAATCTCATACTGCATTAGAAAGCTATTCTAAATTTTGAATGATGACTTGAGGTTAGAACAGCTTAAAGTCGGTAAAACATAATTACTTGAAACCAACGAAACCTTCATTGGGGAATCTGGTCCGTCTTCTCGTGAGGGTATGATTTGTTGTGGCGCTTTTTGTAGCCTTGCCCCTTTATACGCTTTTTTCTTAAACATAGCTAGCTAAAATAGCTAAAATACTGATTTTATCAGAATACGATCTAGCTGTCGAAAACGATCAAGAAAAGACTAGAATTCAATAAACAAATCTGTAGGGAAAACTAGTGTGCTTAATTGTTAGTCCTTAACGCCATTTATCTGCGGAGCGGTTGGAGGTTGAAATGCATTGCTAATAATTATAGAGCTCTTCTCCCTACCAAAATGCAATAACTGAGCCATAGTTGTAGGGAGAAATCTAGAAGGCATTCATTGCGTAGACCACTCACTGTTCAGTTCTGCTCCCTGTGTTACTGAGAGGGATATCCTTTCAAAATTGCTTCAGCCAATTCAGGTTGGAAACCATCCACGCACGTGCATATTTAAACTCTTTATCTTTATACATAAATCTCCATCACCTCCTCCTCCTCCTCCTCCTCCCCCTCCTCCTCCTCAAATTAAAAAGGCCTTGAATGGCATAAAAGGTACATTGTCTTTTAAAGACAATCGGTTCATGATTTTCATTTCCTTGAGATTACTTTCTATCTTTTCTACTTTAAAATATTGCCACCAGTTTCCCTATGTCATTTTAGTTTCTTCAACACTGAAGATATCAAATCTGCTCTTATTAAATTCTTCCGAATTGTGTTTCATGTTTTTTAAGCACCTACGCACAAAAAGTACCGAACCTAATTAGCAGCGCTTGGGTTTTTGTCTTTTTCGCAGAATATCAGTATAATATCACTATTGAGACTATCATCACAACCAACAGTTGCCAGCCACATGCCTTATGGTATCTGACACAAACAGAGAAAGAGAAACTCGGTAAAAGCCTGAGAAGATCCCTGGAATTCATTACCCAACAATAAAACAAAAAGATGTCGATTCAATCTCCACACATAGAACAGTAGAAACCCCAAGCAACTCGTAAACCTCGAGTCAAAACGAAGGCTTTAGGACGTATGCTCTAATAACATATCCAATCAGCGTTGTAATGACTTCTTATTTTATTTCTAATTTTACAAGCGGTTAGAATCGCTTTCATCTTACAGCATTACTTTCAAAATGTAAGTGAAATATTTGGATACTTTATTGCATACTCAGGTAGGTGGCCTTAGTCTGTGGAGCAATTACGAAGGTAACTAATGCTAATACTATGACGGGATGGTCTTGAGAAAATAACCCCAGGGGCAGTTTTCGAAGAGGCGCAAATACAATTAATTTTTAAGTAGAATGTATGCTTCTTCTATTTCTTATTCTTCTTTCTTTTCTTGTTGTTGATGTTGTTTTTTTTTGCTTTTGTTTTTGTTTTGTTTTTGTGTTGTTGTTGTTGTTGTTGTTGTTGTTGTTGTTGTTGTTGTTGTTGTTGTTGTGGTTGCTGTTGTTGCTGTTTTTGTTCTTCTTCTCACTCTTCTTGTTTATTTTTTATTTTTTTATCTTTACTCTCTATATCCACCTGTTTCTCTCTCTACATTTCTGTCTGTCCATCTATCCATTCTGCCTGACCCTCAAAATCCCACCCTCTCTCTTTCTATTTATCTCTATCAGATAAAACGGGTTAAAATCTTCTTAGAAATACAATATTTGATAAAAGAAATTCACTAACTGAGATAAAAATTGTGCTCTGTGCCACATGTTAATTGTTAACATCTTTGAAAACGCAGGTATAGAGTACATCTGATTCTTCAAAACAAAACAAAAATGAAACAAATAAAACAATGAATGTCTTTAGAATTGATCACGTGTTGAATGAGTGAGATACCAGTTAGAATGGGTAGGCTGGCAGAAAGAAAACAGTAGAGGAAACATGTTTGCAAACAAAGCTCAACAATTTCCAAAAAATCACAGAAAGCTCGAAAAAAAAAAGAAAACAAAACCCAATTTCCTCCCACCCAATCCGATATGGTTTGCAAGGAGGAGATCTGAAATAGGGAGACCGATTGATTTCACAGCTTTATCGACCCACAAACTAGGGCAGATAGAGACTGTGATTAGGGAGAGGGAAATAAATATAGGGAGATCAGAGACAGATAGAGATAGAGATAGAGACAGAGAAAGAGAATAAGAGAAAGAGGAAGAAATGAAGAGAGAGAGAGAGAGAGAGAGAGAGAGAGAGAGAGAGAGAGAGAGAGAGAGAGAGAGAGAGAGAGAGAGAGAGAGAGAGAGAGAGAGAGAGAGAGAGAGGGGAAAAGCTGGTATGAGTGGGAATGTATTTTGATCATAGATCAAAGAAAATATGTTGTTGTTTATTATTGTTTTTATACATCCATTTTAGAACACACACACACACACAGACACACACACACACACACGCACATGCATATATATATTACAATTAGTTAAAACATTTTTGCATCCGTTCTCGAGCGCAAATATCGAAAGCTGCTTTTCATTGGGGTTTTTTTTACTAGACGATACACGCACAAAAAATAACTATGGAATCTTGAAGTGATATTTCTTATGCGAGAGCGTAACTTCTCGTCAGAAACCCGGTAAAAAAAGACAGGAGATGTCATTGACACTCTGGCACGCCAGCAACAGACGGGCCGAGTGTCATAGCGGGTGAGGTATGTGGAGAGTGGCCATCTATCCTGATTGTTGTTAGCTCATGTCTGGCTATGCATCATAAAGTCGGTTACAAGAGGTGAACCCCACCATCAGAGAGTAAATAAATCGTTTCGACAACACATCTGTGACTGTGCATTGATTGCTCTAGAATCATGTGTTCCTTTTTCCAGCCATGCTATCGGTGTACAGAGAGAAGGAATGAGCCATCTGACTTGGTGAAAAATCTTTTGGGTTATATGGATCGCGTGTATATTCAATATAAAATGGAACATGTTTGTCATGGTATAGGCCATACAAGACAAGTTAGTTTTAAATAAACTTTAAGAAGCGGATTAAAAATAGAATAAATTGGGATAAGGTGCACATGCGGAGGTTGAGGTTGACATTGAGTTGGTTTTAACGTTTAACATCAGCAAATGACACCGATCCAACCAGTAGGGAGCGAAATTGCCAGGACTCGAATCTGGACCTTTTGCGTCGGAAGTCAATATTCTACCCCAGGACCACCGCGCCCCCGCATATGCGGAGGTACACAGAGAGTTATAAGATAGATCGGCAAACATATAGATAGAGAGAGGTGAGGAAAGATTAAGGAAAACCATTGTAATATGGGGAAGGGAGGAAAGTGAGACAGGGAGATAGAGAGAAACAAAGACAGAAAGAGAGAGAGAGCGAATAGGGGGGGGGGGGGGGAGTTCACTCAGTGCAAACATCGGGAAGATGGTAACAAATTTGATGATGGAAAATGATCTTTCTCGCACATTGAAATGCGAAAGGTTTGTCCACTCTTATAGTGCAATAAGAGGAACTTAACTTTGACTAGCCTTCCCAACACATTACCATATTATAGACATTGGCAAGAGTTTCTTAAACATTGAAATGCATTAAGCAACGACAAGTCTTTGTCATACATTGCGAGAGAGAGAGTCAAGAATCAAACTGACGGTGGAAAAGAATCCCTTGTATGAAAGATCCTCGACTTCCCCAAAACGGTACAAGAAGGGAATGAACTCCCCAGAAATTTCTGGCTTCGTCAAGTGCCGAAGCTTTCCAAAAGACGATATAGAAAATTCAATAAAAAAATTTAAGAAAGAAAGAGAAAGAGGAAAAAGCAGAAGAAGATGTGAAATGATTTTTTAAAAGTCACAAAAACATCTACATGCTTGTAAATCAAACATGGAAGTAATCAATCCTGCTTATAATATTCAATAAGTTGAATGTACGTAGAAATACCGAAATAGAAGGAAATATTTAAGCATACACCGAACATATTTCAGCTTGTAGGTGACATAATTCTTCTGTTGCCGAATACACCGATGGCTGTTCATCGAGCAGCGCATTTCCTGTAGTGTCTGGTCGCCAATTGTAACGGAAAAATCACTGATTCTGTTCAAGCATATGCACACGTTCATATCAAGGTTTGCAGGACACTCCTTAGTTTCACACAGGTCCACCAAGAAGAGAACAAGAAATATGCACTTTTTAAAAATGCATCACAAAATGAAATTCAGTGCGATAGACCCCTTGAATTTTTATCGCTGATTTCAAAAATCAAATCAGATTTTTTTCTACGATGCTTCCTCGATTAGAAAATGGTCAGTGAAAATTTGACCAGTCCAGACAATGAGTTCACCTACTCAGCGTCCAAAATGAAAATTTCCTTGCTCTTATTATTAAATTTTCTATCGCCTAGAGTACTTATCGACGCAGAGACTGAGTCGTCTACATCTACCATCTACCTGATTGCTTGCAAAACGCACATACACTAACGGTGCCTAGATTTTCGGTGACATAAAATTAATCTGTGGCCTCTGTGGACGTAGTCTTAGTTTCAATGAGGGAATAAAGTGAGCATGCGCCACGCTGGTTCCCCGTATCAAAAGCACAATGAACTTTTAAGTGAAATATCTCACTAAATCTATAGACTCTATATCTTTTTACCTCGACCAAATATATGTATAAACTATTTTTAATACACAATTTTAAATGGTTTAAAGTCAATTGAAGTGGGTGTTGGGAATTTCAGGGAGTATAATTCATCTACTAAAAAAACAACTCCAACAATTGAATCTGGAAAAAGATTGAATAGGAAATCATATAACTGTTGTTCTGAAAGAAAACTCAATTACCTGAGTGACAAGAAACTGATATCATTTCTGAGGAAAACTGAAACAAAAAAAGTTCAACTTTTCCGAACTTTGAATTGTTATCTCATATCTTGAAACTAAATATAACAGATC
Organism: Elysia chlorotica; assembly: GCA_003991915.1. Taxonomy (NCBI): domain Eukaryota; kingdom Metazoa; phylum Mollusca; class Gastropoda; family Plakobranchidae; genus Elysia; species Elysia chlorotica. The sequence continues at coordinate 9,288 of RQTK01000405.1, forward strand.
CAGTGATAGCTTAAAAGACTGACCCTTTTAAGTACTAAAAATGATAATTGAAGTGAAACAAGGGGCCTTTCAAGACTAACGAATACAATCAACGGGTGGAAAACGGCTAGCTCTAATAACTATAATGTTTCACCTACATAAGATTGAACGACAACCACCGAATGGAATATTATTTGCTTGCATTCCGCCAAGACGGAAATTGCACGAAAATGTTTCGATATAAGAAAGGAACAGAAAAACTAGTGCAAAAAATTTTTTTTTCATTTTTCACTTTTGCTATCTGGTAAATATCCTCATCTGTCAACATTCATTCTAAATCGCAGCTTTTATTCACCGTCTCTATCTTCCCGTCTGTCTAACTATTTATCTGTTTGTCACTCTATATCTTTTTACCTCGAACAAATATATCTCTTTTTTAACTCTGTTAATCTATCTTTTTCAATATCGAGCTCTGTCTCTGTTTGTCTGTCTGTCTCTCTCTCCCAATTTCTTTGTCTTTGTCTATCTGTATATGTATGTCTGTCTCTGTCTCTGTCTCTGTCTCTCTGTCAATTTGTCAATATGTCTCTCTCTCACACTCTCTCTCTGTCACCCCCCCCCCTCTCTCTATCTTTCAGTGAGAATAAGAGAAACCACAAGGAGAGCACGAACGCGTGTGCGCAAGTTTCATATGATGTAATGTAATACTTTAATGGCTTCTATCGCTTTTCGTGGAGGAGGGTAATTGATGTACACTAAACCTGAACATTTTTTCCCACTCTACATCAACATCACTAGGGGCTCTCTTATATAGTCGAATTTCTTCTCATTTTCCGTTGTCGGTCGGAAGTCGCAGGAACGTCGAATCGAGTGAGGCTGCGGGGTGCACAAGTTTTATGGCACAGTGAGACAGGAAACTGTCGTATTTTATTGGTTAGAAGTACCCCAGTTTGGACCATCTCATTGTGGCCGAGTGTTTGATTACTTTCCCTACAAGCGCACGAGGAAAGACACCTAAGACGGAGTTCAGGCCGAATTGTTAATTTTTAAGCTGTTCTAACGATATCTGTGTATAGAGATGTCAGATTTTTTAAAAACCTTGAATAATTTTAAAAAGGTTATATTAATAGTGATGATTGGTCAATACCCACTAAAGCTTTTCGGTGGTTCTATACACTCGTATTTTATGGTTAAAAACATATGGTTGATTAATAGGCTAATGTTTTCTTCTTGTACTTCCATTTATCTTCGTTTCGTTACAGATGGTACGGCACTGAGATGTTTAGTCCCCCCTCTCCACCACGCACCTATTGGACGCAGTCTCTATTCGATATCTTGGTTTTGTCTTTTTAAGTTTGGAGTGTAAAAAAGCCATTGATTAACACGCAGAGTTTTCTTGGTAAAAACATTCGAAAAACATCAGTTTTCCTAACCAGTAATTGCAGAAATGTTTGAAGATGGGTTCATACGTCATACAAATATACCTAAAAGGTAATGAGATACATAAACAACAAAAGCAACAATAAATAGCAGCAAAATTGTTTATTTTCATTATGTAAAAAAAGCTCATGATATGCATCAAACACTGCTATACTCGATATAATTATGTTAACTCAATGATATCTCTGATAATTATTGTAAAAAAACACACATACAGATATTAAATTTTATTATGGATAAATCAAGGATGCATTACTGCAAAGTAATACGATTTTGCACCACAGAATAATAATTTAGCGTAACTTCTCTAAAGATTGACGACAAAATTTTCATTGCCAAACGCCACTTTCAGGCAAAAATCATAAATTCGGCTAAATTAGGTGCCCCTTTTTCAAATATTCGGATAAACCTTTTTTTTTGCCACGAGTCTGAAGGGGGTGACCACACAGACACTTCATATCCTATGGGAGTGACCATTATTTTCATTCCCACACATCAACTTAGGCAGCGAGAGAAAGTTTAACATTACTAATGAAGCACGGAAAGATGTATAATAATTAAGAAAAATAGTTCATCCTTAGTGTTTCCAAGGATTCCGTATTAAACGTTATGTTTTGAAATGGGAGCTACGGGTATATTATGCGACGTAAATTTGGTAACAGGTTTAAGAAAAAATACAACAATAAAAACAACAACAACAACTACAACAACAACAACAAACAAACAAACAACCACAACAACAACAACAACAACAACAACAACAAACAAGCAACCAACCAACCAACCAAATTGAACCAAACGAAACAAAAATAAATAAATAAACAACAGCAACAGCAATAACAACAACAACAACAACAACAACAACAACAACAACCACAACAACAACAACACGACAACAACAACAACAACAACAACAACAACAACAACAACAGGCAAACCAATTCTTTGTCCGAAGTCAGTGATGTTAAGCAGGGAATTGAAAATCTATGGACGGGGGAGTTTGCGTGTTCTGTATATTTTTGCCGTTCACTTGTGAACCGAAGAGCTCCATTAGGCGTAGTTTTTGGGGAGCGGTTTTCCGCACACTGGACTCCAATATTGATTTGATGATGACCTTCAGTTGTTTTCCAGGTGAAGGTCAATAACCTGATCGAATTGGGCCATAAAATTTAACAATTTTCTTAAAAGAGTATTACTCAAACAATAAACAGATTTTTGTTTAAAAATCAGATTTTTAACTGGTTTTATCTTCTCAATTCATCTAAAAATATTAGGCAGTAATATTCCTTCGTGAAACCTCATAAACATTATCCACGCGCCATACAGCTTTTTCCCCACGCTGGGAGTGTTAGTGTTAAAGGTTGTTTTCCACGCCTGATGTTAAAATGTTTGGTCCTTGAAGATCTATTACTATTAGCTTTTCTTGATATCGAGTCGATGAAGAATTCTGCCGCATATTATTCCCATTATGTCCATGTCTTGCTGGTCTGAAACATTTCAACCAACATGTCATTGCTCCCTTAGTTTCACAGAGATGCAAGTTTTTGTCATGCAGATAGACACAACAACGTGATTGTTGAATTCTTGTTGATACAGTCCATGGCAATAATTCGTGAATTTTTGCTTGTGTTTTCTCTCTTCTTGTTGTTTTTTTCAACACTTTTGACACCTGTAACATAGTACCTCGTCCTATCCTTGCTACAAATTCAGTTCCAAAAATTAGATTCATATGATTATCCCTGTGATCAGAGATTTGTCGCTTTATGCGACTGGTTATTATAGTAACGTAATCGCAGTTTAAAAAAGAGAACTTCGTGTTACTTTTAGACCCCCACGGCTCCTTCAAAATGTAACAAGCATCTCTCTGGTTGCGAATTCCGTGGGCTGTACAGTTGTGTATAGTAAGATAAAAAAGAAAAACAACGACCCAAAACAACAGCAGCTACGTTCTCGCCGATTGATTAGAATCTTGGTCTGACCAGGAATGTCCATTATGATGAGGACACCCACGTGACCTTAACGTTCACCCTGAGATGCACGACGGGTAGATCTTTTGCGTTAGAGGCAGCATGTTGTGCAGAGACCTTTCCTTATCTCTCCCCCCCTCCTCCCCCTCCCCCTCAGACTTCAGGGCGGTTGAATGTCAGGCCGCACTCGGACCAGGCGTATGAAGGATTTTACGTGACGGAGAAAATACCACAGAAGTTTCAGAAACTGAAAGTCAATTAAGTGCTCCTTAATCCGACAGGAGGAGAAAGGAAATATTAATGATAAAAAAACAACACAAAAAAACCACAGAAAAAAACACCCCCACCCCCCTCCAAAAACAACAACAACAACAAACAAGTAAACAAAACAAAACGTAACAGATACCAAAGAGGCAAAAAATATATTGGGATAAACCAAATGTTCAATTTTGCGGATGACGTCGAACGTACAAAATTAATGGTTAATACGTCAAATTTTATAGAAATACATGTAGGGCCTACATTGTTTGAAATCTAAAGGGTCCAGTCCTTTTAAAATGTTTTGTTGTGATCACGATTTCATCGCGTGCCTTGGCTCTAGGTACTTGTTAAAACTATTTTAAATCCTACTGAACTTGGCAGAACTTACTTTATTCGCACTATCATTCGCAGTAACTGGTCTATGTTGTATATAATTGACAATGATGAGCAGCACGTGTCATTATTGAGTTACGTTTCTCCATATTTACTGCACGCACCACCCTTGACACAAAATAATATACCGCTGTCGCTGTCTTCCGAGACAGCGTAAGACAACATACGGACATTTATTCTTCAAAGTCAAACAAGTTTAGAAAGAAGCAAAATGTAAAAAGAAAGCTATATAAAAAAAAAAAAAAACTTAAGTTAGGCTAAAAAATACTTAATGTATTTTGTCAAACCATAATATTTTCGCTACTTATCTACGACAAAGCAAACATCGCTTAAAATGTCTATTTAAAAATGTATCATAGTATAGAGACGACCAATGGCCGACAAGGGGTCGATACAGTATTTCTGCAACACTGTTTTTAAATTCTCAACTATCCAAGCTAGGAATAGTAGATTATAACTTTAATTTGCAAAATATTCTGATATTTTTTCTAACACATTCGCGATTGAAGAAAAAAAAATTAGAGTTCAGTTTCTTACATAGTCTGGATGAAAATAAAGATGGAAAAGTATTCATCACAAACGTCTCTTTCGTGAATGAGATTGGGAAAAGGTAGGGCCAAGATAATATGTTATTGAAAAGTTATTATCCTGAAAACTAGATATTAATATTTCATGTAGTTGTACTTTGTATTTTTAGTTGACATTTATAAAGTAATACACCATCAAAGCATTTGTGGTTTTTTTTTTCCTTTTTCCGAAATTAATTTTTGAGCCAAATTATTTCTGACTACGCATGTAGTGACTTGCAAAGGGATGTTCTTAATTTATCGTAGCTATAAATGGTTGAAAAAGCGCATACAACCCATGGTCTAGCAGCTCTGATTCAGACGCCCCAAATCACAGTCAAGGGTCTTCATATTTGTGAGGAACACGAACGGTTTGGTCAGAGGTCTAACAATGCATGTCTGAAGCACATAAACTTTAGCAGCAGAGGTCGAGATGTATACAGATTTACGTTAGATAGCGCACAATTATGCCGCTAGCTCATTTATCACAAGTTACATAGATTACTTTTATTTATCTAAACATGCGTGAATAATGTACATCATTGTTATTTATAGCTTGAAATTCAAAGAACAAAAAAAAAAGCTTGCCTGTTATCGGATTTGAAGATTTATTCATTTTGGGTAATTAAAATAATGGGCATTTTCATAACAGAAAGGAAGTACAGCATTCTTTTTCGACACATTTTTTATTCCCTTTCCACACTATTTTGAACATAAATACTTTATGTAAGGAATTGCCACAGGGGACTGTAGCTTTTCCAGGAATGCCCTACAAACAGGAAACAGAATTAGCAAGCAATTCAAGCTACAAGAATAATAATGAAAATCGACCACACACACACACATACACACACACACACATCAAAGCTAACTAAACGAGTAGCAATGAGCCTTCTGTTGCGCAGTAGTTTGAACCAACTAGCCTTTAATAAAAACATTAATTTGTTTACTCTCCATACCTGCTGGCAATTAGGTACTAAGGGGTACGCACGAACGGTTATTAATACTCTCTCTCTCTCTCTCTCTCTCTCTCTCTCTCTCTCTCTCTCTCTCTCTCTCTCTTAAGTAAAACTTCAATAATTAGTTAGAAAGAAAACCACTCAAAATCTTTTATCCTAAGTGTACGTATTCCCTAGTTCCATTCACAGATAGATACAGGTTCGAGGCTTCCAAATATAGTTCTTAAGAAGGCCTCGATAATAGGTTTCTACATCCGATCTAAATTTAGACTTTACTTCACTAGCTTTGGTATAAAAATACACAACATGATATTTACCCCTTAAAACTAGTAAAAGCAGAAGAATGGATTCAATGGGATTGTAAAACTGAGTTGATGGATGATTTAATTTCATGAGTTGAGTTGAGTTGATTTAACTTTCAACGTCAGCACTATGACGGCTATACATGTATTATGGACGAGCCCCAAGACTGACGTCTGACAGTGCTGACACACACGAGACAGGGCGGGGATGCCGTGGTTCCTGGGTCAGCTGGGGGCCAAATCGCCAGAGTTCGAACCATGGAAGCCCAGACGTCTATCCCTGATGTTCTACCACAGGGCTTCTTACCCCCCTCCCCCATTTAATTATATTTCAAAATACAAAAGGGAAATATGTGTAACTGATGATTCCTTGTTACAGAACGATACATACCACTATGTGGTTCAATAATGTTTATTGTGTTTCTAAAGAATAATAAAAGCTCAAAACATTGGTTAAACAGAAGGAAAATCTTGATTTGATGGTCTTGGGAAAAAGGTTGCATGCTCTGAACTGACACAGTAAAAATATATACATGTAATAGCCGTGACTTCCGTATGCGGCTCAAGACCATAAAGAAAACAAAACAATAAAATCAACAGGAAGACTCTCACTTGCATTTATTTTTCAACGCGTCATCAGTTTCACTTTTATCAGCTTTGAAAAAGATGAATAGTTAAAGGGAAAAGGGGAAAGCTAACGGAAATGTTTTTTTTTCATCTTTAACAATACTGTTAACATGGGTGCTACATAAAATCATTAGCTTTTTTTCTTAAGTGACTCTGCTTTGGTCTCACGAGAAGCCAACATTTTGGTTTGGGGTAGCGAGCAATGTTTGTAGTTGTTTTTAATGTATGAAATGTCACGCTTTAAACCCCATTATTCCGGAGGCGTGAGCTATCAATTCTTACTTTTGGTTGAGGGTATGGCTCTAAAATCGAAACTTATTTTAGGGCTTTATCTTGGAAAAGCCAGTTGACGTAGTTGCTTGAAAACCCACACACAACTAAATTATTCTTCCTTCGTATAAAAAACAGACAATTGGATCTAAATAACGGACTGAGACAGTTACCTATGGAAAATCACGTGGAAAAAGTGAATCGAGATTTAAAATCTTTAGCTGCGGGATAATAATAATAATAATAATAATAATAATAATAATAATAATAATAATAATAATAATAATAAT
>RQTK01000405.1:16547-44486 GCA_003991915.1 Elysia chlorotica
TAATAATAATAATAATAATAATAATAATAATAATAATAATAATAATAATAATAATAGTAAGAATGATGGTACTGGTGATGATGGTACTGATTTCACCTCGCCAGCATTAATACCACTGTGTGAGATGCTACGAGGCAAAACTTTCCTCATACTGCTGGGGCTGTTTTTTTTAAATTGTTGTTGTTTTGTTATTTTATTTTGTGTGTGCCTGTTTTTTTCATTTAGAGAAGACATCTTTATACTGAAATTGGCGTTCAAATAATTTATGTTGATGAGATTTCCTCCCCTGACATATTTGATTTTTGAAATAGACATCTTCCCAACAAGAATGGCGTGGTTTATAACTTTAAGTATGTTTGTCCTCAAAAAGATTTGAATCAGTGAATCCTAGCAAAACGGACTGGGCATCGGGTCTAAAATGATGTTCCAGAATACGTTGTTATTTTTTCAACTTCTTCCCAAAGAGGTTGTATTTTTGCACATAGGTAGAAAAAGGATCAAGAAAATCAGTTTCTGTACAGTATAATGCAGTGCTGGTTACTTTTTATGCTCATTTTATGTAGCAGTATGTTAGTAGGATAAATGTTATTTAGGACATTCCAGTGTAGAACGCGCAGTCTTATTTCATTTTTGCATTCAATGACCAAAGCCCAATGGCTCTCATTCAATCTAATACGATACATTTTATGCCAAAAGGACACTGCATGTGATCTTCGATCATGGCTGCAAATTTCGTCCTGCCTAATTTTTCTACCTTGTAATTCTTGAAGCTAAAATACGTGGTTTGTGTTGTGTCATTTCTCACGATTTCTTTAGGTACCGCGTTATAGATGAAATTATAGTCTAATTACGAGTTAGGGTGGGGCCTAGTATTGATATTACCTTACAAACTCTTCGGATGTTTTTAAGCGGAGTATTTTGCTTGATACAATCTTTTATAAAAAGAACGTTGCCTTTATATGTAATATACCTCGTTTTTAAATATAGGTTCATTTATCAAATATCCCATACAGGGATTCGTGTGTAGTTGTGTTGAGTCCAAACTTCTACAGTATTCGGCCAAAAGCTACTATTTTTTTACCCTTTCATGTTGTATAGTGGCACATTTGATTGAAACACTAATGGTCCCCCGAGTTCTTTCAAAATCACATTTGGCATCGAAGTCCAACTTTCCTCCTTCTCTCTGATAGTACTTTTACTGCCCATTGAAGGTAGAAGAGTATTGCATTTCTTTTATTCACTCGCAATGTTCCCATGTTGTAAAGATTAAACATCGCTTTACGCTTTAGTTTTCAAAGGCTTTTGTGTTGGTATAATTATATTTATTTCCAAACAAATCTGAAAGTATGGTGTTTATTATGTTAAGTACACACACTGGTGTCCCTCTGATTTGCATTAGATGAACAAACAAGCTGGTTTGATAATTTGAATCTTACCAATAACAGACAAATCTCGGTTTTGCCTATGGATCAATTATTTTTTCCAACTGTTAGATTCTTGGTTCCCAATTCTTATCGTTAATTTAGGAGCCGGAGGTTAATTGTATTAAAGTAGACTCCTAAAATGTTTATAATTGGCACAAAAGATATATTCACCATCTAAAATGATACAAGTTTGATAACATTATATTTTAAAGGTGCTGGGTAGAATACTTGTGCGTCAGTCTACAGTATTTCTATTTCGCGGACTCAAACAATCGTGGTCTGAAAAATCAATGTTTTGGTAAGAACCAAAACACTTTATCCACTTCGCGATCCTCATTCCGTTTGAGTCAACACGCCTTGCCAAGACAACAATAACAGTGCACCTAAGATCGCCTCCTCGATAAGAAATATGTTGCTTTTCCTAATCAGTGTATAGACTCTTTCTACCACTGTTTTACGCAATATTGTACATTAACGAGCAAACATCCATTGTCATAAAGCACACCCTTGATAATGAGCGTTTAATTTAAATGTCTTTACATGGATGCGGAAACAGCCTTTTTTAATACATGGAGGAAAAAGGGAAAGTTTTTTTTGTCTTTGCAACGTTATCATTTTTATGCTTTATTACACAAAATATCTATTTGATATTTCGCGTGAGCAATGATGATTTGATGGCAACGAAAGATGATTCAATGAAAGTCCGTAGTGCATATTGGGACAAACTCCTGGGTGACGCATTGGAAGCCCCGGAAGATTACTTAGTTTCAAGAGCAATAAAAGATTCAGCTCATTCTCGTCTTAATGGTCTCCATCCTAGTTGCCCCAGAGTAGACCTACTGCGCAGGTGATGATCGCTACAGGTGGCGTGAAACAAGCAGCGCAGCATCACTAACCTGCTTCCGCTTAGTTAATTTAGCTGTTGTATAAAATTAATAATACTCGGGTCTCTATTTCCATGATTGAAGAGAAAAAAGATTGAAAGCATCTTCTGTCAAGTGATAACTAATTATCTGCAGGCATCATGCCACCCTCAAAACGTGCAAATCACTTGAAATTACAGTCCATTGTTGTCGCAAATGTAAAAGTCAGGCCACAGTCTGAGTTCCTTATCATGAATGTTCGTAATGATTGTCTTAATTGCTACTTTTACAACACCAGCACATAATTAAGCGAAGCGTACACAGAAGAAGCTAAGTCTTACAAATAATACGGCTAAACAATTGTCTTTTTCCATATGATTCTATTTTTATTTTCTACAGCCAAAGATCTATTTTCCTCTCCTCCTGAGCCCTAGCGTGGGCATAAACGTGATCCCACATGTTAGTCTTCACTAGCACCATAATGAAAATAAACCTATGTACACTGTGAACGTAAAGAAGATCATATCGTGTCAGCTTAATTCGCACTTCATTAAAGTTTTGTAAATGAAAATCGTTTAAATCCCCGTTCACTTCCAAAGACGGGCGACATAATACAGTTAAAGAGACACCAAGAAATAACCATCTTAACAAAATTCATCGGCAAATCGGATTTCAAAATAATTACCATGAATATTCCAAGTCACCTCTGGCATTCTACCCAGGTGGGAATGTCCCAGTTTAGCGTATCTTATTTCCCTTGTGATGGGCGAGGTGGGCGTCTTAACCTCGGTCTACGAAATCTAGCGGCCTCGAAAATAATTGGAAAATTCGAGTATGGATGTAATATAAATTGAAATGTGTGTGTGTGTGTGTGTGTGTGTGTGTAGGTTATAAAAAGCGCTCTTTTTCAAAATGTATATTCTCTTATCATTACTGTTCCGTCCATTTACTAATGTTTAAATGTTACAGATTCTTAAAGCTTCTTATAAAATTCAGGGGGGAGGGGGCGGACTGGCTTAAGTAGTAGATCGTTGGTATCCAGATCGGAAGATCCGCGGTTCGAATCCCACGATCAATCAATACAATTATTTTACCAGTTGCGTACATGTAACTGCTTTGGTGAGTGTCAGTACAATGTGATCAGCTAAGACAGGTGTCCAGATCTTCCCGTCCTGTCTCGTGTGTTGCAGTACATAAAATTGTCAGACATCAGTCATGAGGCCCGTCTACAATATAGCTGATATAGCGCTGACGCTGAACGTTAAATCAACTCAGCTCAGCTCAACTATTAACAAATTCGTATTTCGTAAAATCTTAACAATTTACAAAAAAAGAGCTTTTAATTGTGGTGCCTGGTTCATTCATATGATGGTGTTACACTTCCTTGCGTCTTTTACCTAAATCATACCAAGTGTTTCGATGAACTCGTTTTAGGAAGCAAACGAAACAAAAACTTTTAAAAAAATTGGGAAAGAGATCAATTTAAACCAAAAACGAGGAAAAAAAAAAGAAAAGCAACTAACCACAGCAAATGGTACAGTTCAAAACGTCTGCGATTTTATGCTCTTATAACAGCATTTTCAAGGTTTTCCCTGCGCAACCATCATGAACGCAAACTGAATCAAGAAAGTATTAGCATCAATTGTAAACGTGCAAAACCGTCTAAAAGTCCAAACAAAATTTACAAAGCAACGAACGGTTCATGTCCAATATGCTACTTCCAAAAACAAAACAAACTAAAAATATTACTTTAACAAAAATAAAGCAATAAGGCTTTTCTCCTCTAGTGATATAAAACATCTCAAGCATTGATACAAATTAGTTATCCAGCAACAAATGCACGAACTAGCTGACAGAACTGAATTGAGAGTAGGCCCAGACGTCTTTCCTTGCTCGTACTTTACTAGCACCAAAATAATGTTGTGATTGTTATGATACCCGTCAATGCGCGCGCCATTTGTTTTCTTGCAGTTTTCACACCTTTCTCGTGCTGTTATGCGGTCAGCTTTTCAGTTGTCAGGATTCTTTGTTGGCGATTGGATTTCTGAAAACGTTTCCCGTTTTGTTCGAAGATATGAGTCATGTTAAAAAAGTTCGAGGAAAAAGGCATATTATTTATAGATTGAGTATAAGCACCGCACAAAAGTATGATTGGAGCGAATTAGGCTAGTATATCCACAAGTTTTGCTGCCTTTGATCAGAAATTAAGCAATAAAATGGAAAAAGAAGAAAGTCTTTAGTAGAGCGTAATAAAGTAGACTAGGAGACTAGGAGTCATGACGCGATAATATTTTGTTTTGTTTTCAATATCGCAACATCTGTGATGGTGTCCGCTTACAAGCCTTAAATCAAAAGTGTTTTCATCTAGTCAGTAACACATGTGGATTCTCACAGAAGACTTTTTGTTATTAAGAATACTCTGAAATTTATATAACACAATTTTCAAATACAAGAATAGTTTATTATCAGTAGGGAGCAAAATCGTCAGGGGTCGAACCACGGACCTTTTGCGTCGCAAGCCTAAATTCACCAATAAGACGGAAGTCTTAAAATGCAGATTTTTGGAAAGAAATGAATCTGGCATTCGCAATTACTCTTTTTTTTTTTTTGAAGCGTGCAAAATTTAACCCGCACACTGCATCGTTTTATTGAATGCTTGTTCAATTGAAAAAAATCAGAGGATGAAATTAGCCTTCTCAAAGAAAGTCATTTGTTCAAACAAAAGATTAAAAATAGCAGTGAAACGTAAAAAAAAAAAAACAACAACACAAGAAAACAAAGCAAACGTTTACAATGATGGCCTTATCATTAAAAGAATGGCGTATCTTTTCGTGAATGCAATTTCCATTTCTAAAGGTATATATTTTGACGAAACAAATATTTGAGTCTAAGGATACTTCAAACATCTGTAATCCTTCAGCTTTGTCCATCCCACAATGCACACAATATTTTGTGGGTTCCCCACTAGTCTATCTCTTTGATAAGATGATGCTAAATTTACACTAGCAAAAACGGCTACTTCATTGCACAAAAGGCACAATTTTTGTAATACCCAAATTTGAAAATTGTTGTTTCCCTTACCTGAATTGTGGATGAGTGTTACAACTGATCGCTCTCCAACCAATGATGCATTCGGTTGAACAGCTATGAGCTGAGGATATGTTTAATGTTATAAACATTTTTTACTGCAGGGAACTAACATATACGTAGACTGAAAGAAATTTAAGGTAAAGTAAACAGTTAAGGAAAACATCCCCAGTAATTTGTACCCAAATTTAGTCTTTCTATTCAAATTAGCACATTAATGTGAATAATATTTATGAAGTCTTGGGGCAAAGCGAAAAGTCTTTTCCATTTGACTGAAACTTATCAGTTTAAACTTAGGTTAGGGAAGAGAAAAAAACAGCCACCAATAAACAACGATGCGAATTCAAATTATAGCAGTTTAGTCGTAGGTAGTCCATCTGGACACAAATACAAATCTAGCTGTCTGAAGTGAAACAAATAATGATAATGTATTTGAAAATACAGTATAAGAAATATCGAATGGCAATAAAACTAAAATGGTTATTTAAATTGAAGCAGATGGGAATTACACAACAGTAAAAATTGTTAACATTGTTGTCTAAAGCATATTAAATGTTTAATCATATGTGATGACACTATTTAAATAGCTATATCAAGTAATGTATTTTAATCTTAATTAAACTAAACTTTTTTTATGTCTCTATACTATCGTGTTCTATAGATTAAAGGGGTAAAATAAATTAAATGAAATTAAAACGTAGAGAAAATAGTTTATAGTGAATGTTAACGGGGGACACTACTCGCTCTATACTTTCTTGTTGAAGTGACACTGTCTTCATGATACGTTTGTACGCTCTTCGTGAAACAATAAAACCCAGTAACTTCGTTTACGAGCTGATAGATATAAGACCTCCTTTGTTCCTGCTTCTGTTATGCTCTTTAAAACTACATCAAATTGATGCGGTTTAATATTTCTTGTCATCAGATTTTTTTAGACAGAGAGGGAGGGAGGGGAGAGAGAGAGAGAGAGAGAGAGAGAGAGAGAGAGAGAGAGAAAAAGAGAGAGAGAGAGACATAGAGCCAGAGATAGAGACAGACAGACAGACAGACAGACAGAAGGAGAGACAGAGTGCGAGAGAGACGGGTGGAGAGACAAACAGACACATGACGACAAAGAGACAGAGTGAGAGGATGAGGGAGGCTAGACAGAAAGGCAGAGGTAAGATGAGGGAGAAAAGAGAGAGAGAGAAAGATAGAGAGAGAGACATACACACACTCAGAGAAAGAGAGAGAGAGAGATATTAAAATGACAGTAAACCCAGGCTAAATTCAATTTGTGTTTAATAAACTTAATCTTATCTTATCTATATTTGCCCAGATTCAGACGGTGCAAATTGTTATTGGGTTTATTTTTTCATTAATATAATTGTTTAACGAAAATATGACATACATCGTATAAAAATGTGAAGTTTAAAAATTATAAGTATGAAAAAAGATGAGTATGCGTAGTGGAAATTTACCGGAAAAAATAAAGGCATCGGCGATCTAAGCTGTCACAGAAAAAAAAAATTAATTATTCAATGTATTGGTAGATGGTCGCCTTACAAGACTGAGAGGGTGCATGCATCTTCAGAATCGGCCCTTGATCTAGAAAGAAAAGCGTCGTAGGAGAGTGATCATCCATCGGAGTCACAAAGAAGACGGGAATTTTAAAGTTATTATTGGTGAAGAGAAAAATCAACCCAAAATAACAAAAAGATGAAGAATGAAGTTAACTAGTTGTAAAACTAAATTCAAAAAAAAATAATTCGATCAATGGTGTTTATAATTATGTACATTATATACATCTTCCGTTAAATGCTCTTTTTATAAATGTTTCACTTCAATATCAAAATAAACCAATTATAAGCAATTTTCTCACCTCATCTTAATACTTTGGGTGTAAGTGAGTCAGAAGTTTTTACAACACTAAACAATAAAGTACGAATTAAAGTCCATGGAAACCGGAGTTTTTAGCGCTGGTGGAAGTGGCGGTGAACCAGGGCAAAAAATACCCAGTACAGGAACATCGAGCCAAAGACTACAGGGTGAGAAATACCCAGTCCAGAGCCAGAGAGCCAGAGACTACAGATAAGTTCGCGAACAGGCCACCCGCTTGGTGAGCAGTGAAGAACTCACGCGCCTACCTGTCTGTGTGTTGGGCCAGCGGACTGCGCGTGTGGGACCAGCCACCGAGTGGCTTGATCCCGACACCATCCTGACGCCTGACGTGTGGCCAATAAGACCGGAATCGCTACTCACGACAAGTCGCCGGATCACTTGAACGTGCTTCTCTAGCAGTCTCGTACTCAGCTTTGCCCCATCACACTATCCATCCTTTGATTCCGTCCCAACATCCCCCTACCAAACCAAAGTAGTTTTCAAGTAAAACGTGCTGGTAGGTTCTTTGTAGATCGTGACACTGAATGGAGACGATATATAAATATATATATAAAGAAGAAAAATAAAATACGGATTAACTTGCTTTGTTAAAGAAATATGACAGTAAAAAACAAAAACAAAAAAGCAAACAAACAAATCAAGGAAACAAACAAACAAACAGACAGACAAATAAAAACAGACAAAAATCAACAACAACAACAACAACAACAACAACAACAACAACAAACAACAACCGGCCAGGCAAATGCAATTAATATAATAGTTTTACACTTCTTGCATAATTCTATAAAAAAAATTGTTAGGAATATTATTTCTGGGGTCCTTGCGATTGCGAAACTTAAGAATATTTATTGCAATTGTTTTAGTTTTAGTCTAAGATAATATCTTAGTCAGTAAGTATTATGTCAGCTTTGCTTGCTAACAAGGTTGTCTATGCTTGAATACTGAAGTGATTTCACGCCAATCATAATAGGCTCTGTTAAAAAAATATGAAGGTTTGAAAATATATAATTTATAGCAGAGATAAAGCACCAAGGCCAAGACAAACTTTTAGGATAAATGTGACATATAAAAATGGCAATTTATCAAGTGTCATAAGAAAATCTTAAAAATACATGATACTCATTAAAACTTGTGAATAGACAAAATGGGATGCATTATCCAAAATGACTTTAATAAAATGGTAATTTTAAACTGTTTTTAATGAGCCCGTCTTTTCCTTAACCCAGGCAAAGTCATTCTTGGCAATGTGTTCGTTAATATGCTCTGTGAGATATAGCATAAATCGACACGCAAACTCTGGAAAATAGGGGAAATTGTGATAATTAATATGTAAATATGTTACGCAAACTAAGAAAACGCGACCCCGCGCGCGTTATTGGTACATATTTAAAAGAAATTCACAAAATCAAATGTGAAAAAAAGATAAGCGTTGACCCAGAAAGCCGTCAATAAAACATATACGCTAAAGAACCATAGGAAGTGTGCAAAAGTCTCAGATAGACATACAAGCTCTGTGTTAAAATGCCACAGCCTCGGGGAATACTCATAATTATGACCTGTGAAGATTCGTTTTAATGCCCTATATAGTTTTCGCGTATCTCTTTTGTGATAGAACAAAAACAAATTATTTAGTTTTCCTTCGTAGAGTTATCTATCAAACCAATTTAAACAAAAAAAAACAAACGAAAAAACAAAACAAAAACAAAAAAGCCAAAAACTGTTTTGCTCAAAGTGTTCGAAAAAAAAAAGGGGGGGGGGGGTAGATTAGTTGTTGCAGGGTTCTCTGATCAGCGTCTCCAGGTTTTGGTCTCAGGCAGGCCGCCTTGTTTCCTACTGGTCGAGCCGGCGCCGATAAAACAGGATCAGAAGAGGCTATAGTCGTGATAGTCCCTCTTCTGTATGCGTAGGGCGACACCTTAATATGTCACACGTTGGTCTCGGGGTCCATTCGTTAGCGTCTGGCCATAATTTTAGAAACAAACTTCAGGAATTTTTCAAAACTTCTGCCAGTTCTGTAGACGAAGAATCTCGGTAAACTGCAGTCATGGAGTATCCATTTCCAGACGGTTAGCCCGATTAGTACAACATTCTATGTTAGTTGAAGTTTAATAGTTACTCGTTGGTTAAAGATCTAAGATATCTGTCCTCGATTATTGTGCAAACTTGTTTACAGTTGAGTTTGTGAAGATATTTATATACTCGATAAGCAGGTGAAAAACCCTCCTTTCCTAATATTTCAGTCTAATCTGACGAGACGTGAGGGGACGGGAGTGGAATAAAAATCTTTTATTCAAAATATCTTGGAGCTTGCAAGTCTAAAATTCAACACAAATATTTGCGTTAGTCATAAATGAGAGGTGGTGTATTTTTGTGCAAAAAAGTGCAGGCGAGGCAATTAACGTCATTCTGCTGTTTAGAATGGGAATACTACATTATTATAGCCCATTTTTTTTCATCAGAAAATAAAGGCAGAGGAAATAAATATTGGTCTAGGTTTAACACTTCTTATTAATAGCATATATTTATATAGTGCCAGCTTTGACTAAATTTCAAGTTTAATTAATCCATATCTAGAGGGCATCCACGAATTTTGTTTTCCTTAAAAGATATGAACCAATATGACTTCTCTAACAGTGCGCCGGCGGTCAGGCTTATTTGTTGTCGATGTCCAGAAGGAAGTACTCGTCACCGGCAGATCAGACGCTAGTCCTATCCTTCCCAGCGTGCTGTTGGTTCAAAGGATGCCATGGAATAAAGGTGTATGTCTCTGATAAATGGGGTGTTGCACAATAAGGAAAAGCATGAGCTAACAAAAGATAAAGGGGTGATTTTTTTTCTGTTTCTGAATCCTCACAAAATTTGAAATAAAATGAGAAATGGGAAGTTGGGAACTATTGCAAGGGTGGTTCAAACTAATCTCATGAAAGCCTATTCTCAATTGCAACTAAATAATGTACCTTTAAATCTTTTTATTTACAAATTCCTGAAAACATGAATGTCTATTAACCTGTTTTGAAAAATCAAAAAGAAGCACACACACACACAAACAAACAAACAAAAAACATCAATATTTTTAATAGTTAGACTTGAGACATCTATGAACAAAGCATATTTGAACCCTATTTTTCATACATATCAGTTTTATATTAGCATACGTAATTTAGGGTGTCGCTCTTCACATGAAATGAACTTCAATGTGTATTCTGGGAGTAACCATGAAAATGCCCGCATTACACTGTGACTGGGAGGCTGCGGCTGAGGAACCTTCCGGCTCGCTGAGGTAATTGGCCATGATACAGGCTGACTTACTTATGCTTAGGCAGCTTTTTCTTATTAGAGATAGTTCCACTAGCGGTAGGGGGCCTAAGTTCTATGCCTGGCATGGAATGCTGTCTCCTGCACGTCAGATGCAAGGTTCCGAGATTCAGTAGAATTCATCCAGGCATTGCTTTTCCATTCCGATGGTATCTGTCTGTCCGTTTTCTATCCAGGGTTTTACTACCCGATACAGTGATTGAGTTATACCCCCCCCTCTTTTTTTACACACACACACACACAAACACAGAAAAGCACCCAAAATATAATCTAAACAAAGTAAAAGAAAAAAAGAAAAAAAAAACGCACACACAAAAGATTCAAAACAAATAACAAAAAACTAACAAACGAACCCCACACATACTAATTAACTATTTATCTTGCAATTATTTTTCTAATAATTATTTCCTTCTCTTATGTACCCCGTATTTATGTGTACATGTATGCATGTCACAAATTTCTATATGGCTGTTTCTACAACGACTTGTCAAGTAATAAATAATGTAAGGGTTGTACCTCCCGCTCTACTTGACCTTCTTCCTCTATCGGCCCGTCCATCGGTCTGCATGGTTGTATAATTTCTCTATCAATCTTTTCGGTGCCCTCGATTTTGGACCTTAAGCTCTCCACTCCCCTCGGACTGGGGGACGCGGTGGTCCTGGCATAGAACATCGGCTTCCGACGCAAAAGGTCCAAGTTCGAATCCTGACGATTGTGTTCCCTACTGGTTGGGTCGGTGTCAGTACAATGTGACCGACTGAGACAGGAGTCATGGTATCCCCGCCCTGTCTCGGGTGGCAGCACATAAAATTGTCAGACGTCTGTCTTGGGGCCCGTCCACAATATAGCCTATATAGTGCTGATGTTGGACGTTAAACCAACTCAACAACAATCCCTCGGACTGTGTGCCTCTGTTTGTTTACAAGTATCTCACTCTTTCTTTATCCGCCTAATAACCTGTCGCTCCGCTCTCTAATGCAAACCACTCAGAAGAGTTTAGTAAAGACCTCCTACATGTATCTCTCTTTTAAGAAAGCGCACTGGTCTTCTCGTGAAAGGCACGTTCTCTCTGGGTGGCAAGGGGTGATTCAGTGCAGGTGCCCAGGTTTAGTCAAAGGTACACCCACAAAGCGTAACTATGGTTATTCTCGCAACTTCTCACGCGCACTTCCTAAAATATTTGCTCTCACTCTAAACAATTTTTAAGAAGGCATTTTTTTTTTAAAGTTTATATTCAAGGCGTAATTAATCTCCAAACATTCAGCTAAAACACGTTCCATATAATAAGAGAATTTTTTGGTGTCGTTATCTATGCAGTCAACTTTTCTTTCGCCATAGAGATAACAGCATTCAAATAACAGGTGAATGGCGCCAGTGTACAAATAAAGAACCTTTGACTCGTTAACAAATCGCGAAGTTGTGAGTATGTTTATAGGTTAAATGTTTCGAAAGCATGTTGGAAGCTATGAGTCGTATTTAAGAAACAGAAATACTTAAAAACTTTTGTTGTTCATAGTTTTACTTTCTTTCATTTTAATGACTGTACTCGCACTGCTTAGCATCATAGCGGGCGCTATTCTCGATACACCGACTCACATCTAAAGCAGAGCTAACAAAACTATGCCCAGTGAGCAATTTCACTTCTCGTTTATCTGTTAAAATAATTATCTGTACTCTTTAATGGCACAGTCCAGGTGTCAGCATTTGGCACCCGCCGTGCACACTCTCTGCATGTGGTTAAACACGTCCTTGGGATATCTCTCATTCAGCACCGGTGTACATTTACTTAGCTCGACCTCTAATATAATCGAAACTTATAGTATATTTTTAAAAGTTGTGCTTTATAGACTTTACGAAGGAGTTTGGAAGAGTTAAACTCGTGTAATTAATTTGGACACTCTAAAATGTATGTTGTGTTGGAGAAGGCCTCTGAATAATTTCAAATATGCTTGGAACACAAAGCTTCAGTTCCCCTAGACAATCAAACTTGTGCTTTTCAAGAAATTAGAAGAGGACAAGGATGTATTTTTAACATGTTCAATGAAATGGACCTAAGTGAACTAAACAATAAGATGTCAGGACTTAGCATGGACGGAAAGGCAATCAAAATATTATAAGCAGGTAACACTGTTCTAATTGCTGAAACTGAAAGGGACGGAGAGTCAGAGAGAGAGAGAGAGAGAGAGAGAGAGAGAGAGAGAGAGAGAGAGAGAGAGAAAAAGAGAGAGAGAGAGAGAGAGAGAGAGAGAGAGAGAGAGAGAGAGAGAGAGAGAGAGAGAGAGAGAGAGAGAGAGAGAGAGAGAGAGAGAGAGAGAGAGAGAGAGAGAGAGAGAGAGAGAGAGAGAGACAGAGAGATCCGAACTTAGTCAAAAAGGAACAGGAGTGAGTAGGGGAGGCCTGATCCAAGAGATCTAGTGCTGATTTTAAAACTTTTAGAAACTTAACAATTCAGATTCTTAGGAGACTTATTCGAATATTCAAAACGTGAATAGATTTTGTCTTTTACATTTTATTATTTAACAATACACAATAACTGTGATTGTAACCTTTTAAGTATTCAACAATAAAAAGGTAGAATGATTTAAAGAATAAAATTTTACACAATGGGGGCAAAAAAAAAAATTAAAAATTGTCCCGCACTAAACCTAACATACTAATGTGCCATTCTCACCAAAATTATGGTTCAAAAGAAATAAATGATTGTCCTTCTGTTTCATCGGTTAATGTGTCTAGACACCTGAGACTGTTGTATGTAGCCTTCAACAAAGGTGCGGTCTGGAGAAGAGATAACATGCAATGCACATACATATAGAGATGTAGATGTCGATAAGGTGGGTATTGCTTTCCAAACACACTAAGCTGAGTTCTGAAGAAATTCTAATAATTAGATACATCACCAACTCGTAGATTATAAACACATTATGTAGTGAAGTCGGATCGAACAGATATTGTTCCTATTTACATTTGGCGTCTTTATAAGCAAGAGAGCTATCATATTGAAATGTTGATACAAGTTTATTGTGTGAGTCTACAGCAAAGGATATGGAGTTCACAGAAGCACAAACAATCCTTCAGAAGTGTACAAAGGGAATCCATTTGCATTTATGGCGAGTTTCTTGAAACGTAAGTATTGTAATTTGATGGAACAGGAATTATAGGGTAGGTATTTTTCTCATGCGCGTCGAAGCTTAACGTCTAGCGACGGGCCCCAAGACTAACGTCTGACAATTGTATGTGCTGCCACACACGAGGCAGGGCGGGGATATCATGACTTCTGTCTCAGCTAGTCACATTATACTGACACCGACCCAACCAGTTACAGGGGACGAAAATCGGACAAATAAATCTGCCGATCGTGGGATTAGATCCGCGGACCTCCAGATCTGGTGATCAACGCCCCCCCCCCCCGCCCCTCCAAATCTGAATATGATTATAATCTAACAGTAATATTGCTGTTCTCGTACATGTACACACCACTCCGGAAGTTGTGCATGTTCGCCGAATATAGACCAACAATCTCAAACACGTCACCACTATAAATAGATGGGCCTACTTCTATGGAATAGATAGTGGTTTTGCAGATAATACCTGTTACAAAGAATGACATTAACTTTGGTGTTTACCAAAGTTTTACTCATAGATCCAAATGCCTTGCAATCTTCACCAGGGTATAAGTATATAATTTGGGTTTACACTGTGTTACTTATTTAAATTTTGTGTGTGAATGAGCCTATGAGCATTCTACTTGCTGTGAGATTCTTTATGGGATAACAATATAAACGAGCATAATTATTTCATGACTATTAAGTATTAGTCTACTAATAAAGTAACTATAGATCTAGCTTCATCCAAACGTCTTTGCCTAGTTTTGCGCTGTGTTAGGTGTGTAATATCTATGTCGCTACTTCGCGGAAAGCTTCTTACAAAGGTCATGATATGCTCTGGCACTGTGGTGCCTGCCAAGTTGTGATACACTTTACCTGGACGCTGCTGACATTGTAAACAGTTTCTGCGGAGAGGAGCGATGCTGAAAATGTCCCACCGAGATGAACGTTCGAACAGGCGAGAGAGAGAGAGAGAAAGAGAGAGAGAGAGAGAGAGAGAGAGAAGAGAGAGAGAGAGAGAGAGAGAGAGAGAGAGAGGGAGAGAGAAAGAGAGAGAGAGAGAGAGAGAGAGAGAGAGAGAGAGAGAGAGAGAGAGAGAGTGTAGCCAAGCAAGTGTTAGTGTCAGTGAGACTAAACATATTTACGCGCGGTTAATGCTAATGCTTTTTGCAGATAGTCAGCAAATGCAATGCATAGCGAGTTTTTGTGTTCGCGATGGACAGGATGGCTTATCAACAGAAATAGATAACATATATCTACAAAAACAAAACAATACAAAACTAACCTCTAACTACTGGCAGCAGTGTCAATGTTCATAAACTAAAACAGCGCGCGCATAAAAGATAAGACCGAAAACATAATACTTTAACTTAAAAAAAAAAAATACACGCCATATTAGACAACGAATTGGCAGAAAGAGAAAAGGACATAGCATAATAGAAAAAATGTAGCTGACAGTGGGGGAGAGGGAAGAGAAGAAGGGGAAGACGGCGAAGACGAAAATACAGGTGGCAAGCTTAGAAGAGGGTATGCACTATTATAACAACGAGTGGTGGAAATAAATTATGCATTGTAGATGGTTAGGATTATTGGCGGAGTATACGACTTTTTATCGCCTGGAAAGTTGAACGTCAAAGGCAACTTTACTCCGTGTAGAAAAGATGTCTTGACTTAGCAACAGGACAAGAGAATGGCTTTAGCATAAGGTTTCACTCTCTCTTTTAGTTGGCTGCCAATAGCCCCAATACTCGCTTCTTTGATCATAAATTAGTTACACCGGTTACACAACGATTCGCTGTAACTGCCAGTAAAAGCTCTATAGTCTAGTACTCTACATCTTCAGGACTGACATTCATTGAATCTGGTTCACTCCTCTCACCATTGCCAACAAAAAGATAGTGGTCATGGGTTAACAAAAATGTTTTTTAATGATTAATATATAATAATAACAGTATAAACTCTCATATCGCATTAGAATTATGTAATAAACCGGCCATTGTGTTTACTTAGAGAGAGAACGAGAGAGAGAGAGAGAGAGAGAGAGAGAGAGAGAGAGAGAGGCCTAATTATTAAAAACAGTTAAGACAGAAACTTAGGGGAAGACCGAATATATATGGCAGTTATTGATGACAGAAAACCCGCCCAAAAAATTTAAAAAACTCGATCAGCTCAATGTAAAATAAGCTTATGATTACGATTAATTTTGGTTTGTATAAATTGCCATAAATCAACATTCGATTGTGAAAGCTGAATTTGGATACGAATTAAAACTTGTCATTAAAGGTGTTTCCTGAAAGAGAAAAAGGCCAATCAAGGCATTCGATATAATCATAATCTTGGTCGAGAACAAAATATTCCATATTACTTTCCTCTGGTGTGCCTCGATGCCTATAGCGGTCAACGCTCACACTTAACTTGGTTTATGGTCGACCCAAATTCTGGAGAGTCAGATAATTCATTAAACGACTGCGGATATAAAAATATACAGCTTTTACATTAAAATTTCGATGTTTGTTGGAGAAGTCAATATCACGATATTTTTGTAATTATGGGGAAAGCTATATTGCCTTTATTATTTACCAAAATAAAGGAACAAACAAAGCTCACCCAACCATTCTCGCATTGATCAAAGTTTTGAAATCCTGTTTTTTAGTGAAGAATTAAAATTTATTAGTACAAAAACTATTCATCTATTTCGTCTATAAGGTTTGAATATAATATAATTTTTTTAAAAAATGCTCTTACGAACAAAGGTATTGATAACCATTGTTTCTTAAGTCGTTTCAAAGTCCCTTAAAACAAAACAATTCTTTCAAATAGTTTAGCTTTCTAAATTTACGTAAGTTATAATATATAAAGTTAAGGCTTTTAAAGACTTTTAATCAATATTTCATTGTTGACTTTGAAAACGATACTACTTACTAGCATCTAGTCTTAGTCATGGCACTGCCTTCTACTATTTGCATGCAGTGTTCGATTTTCGGATGCGTTTTCTGGTCCCCACAGCAGAACGCCTCAGCTGCCCTGCACTCGAAATCCCCAGACAATCACGATCATGTGCAAGTGATCTTTTAGCATGACGCATGAACAACCTTGAAGTCAGCTGTTGTGTATGGCTTTGGGTGGTTCTTCCTTGGGTAATATTTGGGCGTATTCATTATTTAACTTTTTACCGGTACTATGAAGTAGACGGAAACAAAATTATACAACTGACACGTACGTTAACATGTCGCCTTCTGGATAGGGAGGGTGAGTGAAAGAGAGAGAGAGAGAGAGAGAGAGAGAGAGAGAGAGAGAGAGAGAGAGAGAGAGAGAGAGAGAGAGAGAGAGAGAGAGAGAGAGAGAGAGAGAGAGAGAGAGAGAGAGAGAGAGAGAGAGAGAGAGAGAGAGAGAGAGAGAGAGAGAAGAGAGAAATAAAGTGGTATTGTAGAGAGAGAAAGAGGGCGAATATATGTCTTTCTATCTTTATGCCAATTTGTGTGAGTGTATTTCTATCTCTCTTGTTCTCTCTCTCTCTCTCTCTCTCTCTCTCTCTCTCTCTCTCTCTCTCCGCATCCCTAGGGTTCATCGCCGCCAAGGTTCTGACGAAGGATCATTAATTTTACAACGGTTCGCACGTTGCAGAATGACAAAGGCCTTAAAAGGGCCTACCTATGCCCTATACTCATGTAAAACTTCAAAACTAATTTGCCAATTTTTCCTCCAGTTATTGTCTGTTTTACTTGTAGATATCGTTGATATCATCCTTGAATGTTAAAAGTTCCCAAATGAAGAAGTTAATTATGAATTCCTGTGGGATTGGGATATGCTAATATCTCAGGCGCAGAAATATTTTCTCGACCGACATTCATAGCATAATAAAATAAAGTCTCTTGTGGAGATTTATTATGAGAGAAGTCCTGACTATTTTAACGCATGGTACAGCTTAACAGGGCTTCGCCATCTTCATACATACCAGAAACTAATAACATAAAACACTCTTGGTAATAAGCTTTCGCCTGGGCGGCATTCTTTTATAAGGTATATATATTGGCTGTGGAGGAAATATTGAGCCAGAACGGTTTGCGAGCACTGCGCATTCTGTAGATTGCCACGGGGAGCTCAGGAAAAGTAAAAGAATGTAAAGTTATTCCAATGGAGATCACACTGCCCACATAAACATGTGGAAGATTGAAACAGCGACAAATTCGGTAGTGGCTTTGAGAAAGTCGTAATCTCGCTGTCTGTCGCTACATTAATTATGATGTTAGTAAAACCAGATTATTATAAAAGGTAAAGCCGTGATAAACGTTTGGTAGGGTAGAAAAAGCTTTATGAGTAAATTTAACATTGGCGAGCAACATTTAGGAGGTCGAAATTCCAACGGGTAAATCAC
The DNA here is from genome assembly GCA_003991915.1 of Elysia chlorotica. Classification (NCBI taxonomy): domain Eukaryota; kingdom Metazoa; phylum Mollusca; class Gastropoda; family Plakobranchidae; genus Elysia; species Elysia chlorotica. The sequence continues at coordinate 34,600 of RQTK01000405.1, forward strand.
CTAGCAATTGTAGTAAAATTCACATTTCAAGAATGTGGAAAAAATAAGATAAGTTATAAACCATTCATGTTTACCAAGTGTAGCTTATTATTCTTGTATGTCGCACAAAATTGCCCTAGCTTCAATAGTTTTGAATCCTGCAAAACATTTTCATTAATTTATGATCACACCCAACCTCTCTCTTTTTACACAATTTAAAATTTATCGAAATCTCAACACATTTTTTTGTTTTTGTTTTTGTTTTGAAGAATCTTCTTTATTTTTGCATCGCAATTCGTTCATGCTTTATTTTTTCATTGTTGCTTATTAAAACATCACACCATCCAAATTGTGTGACTAGTTCATTCATAGCAGCAAAAAATCCCCATCAACATCATCACCATCGTCATCATCATCATCATCATCATCAAAATCATCACCAGCAGCCTATCATCGTAATATCATAAATAGCTGCTGCTACCATTGTTTCTGCATCTACAGCTACTACTACTACTACTACTACTACTACTACTACTACTACTACTACTACTACTACTACTACTACTATTACCAACTTCCGCCACACCGTTATTACTATTAACAATGATATAGACGCATTTCGAAATGATGAATGAAGCATCCCCAATAAGACAGAAACAAGAGTTAGTCCAGAAATTTGGCAAGGGTGAATAGATCCCATGCTCTTGGTCCATAATACATAATTACTTTAATGTAATATTAACAGGTGTGTGGCGCCCATTGTGGGTGCGCTAATTTGTAAGCACTACTGTAATGAGAAGAGTTGACAAACAGGACAGTTTGGGGTAGGCCTAGCCACAGATTATATAATATCGTGAGCCCACACGAGCTTGACCCTGGCACAAGATTAGTGTGAGCTGTTACTGTTAGGCAGCCAAATAGAATTATCACTGTACACTAGTGTACAGATTGGTTTGTTTCCTAGGGTAATCATTTAACGAAGCCGGGGAGTGTCAATAACAGCATACAAATTGCGTGTTGTGATACTGCTGGAACAACATGCTAACCATCTATTACAGATCTATTATAATTGACGTGCTTGCAGGTTGTGCTACTTCTAAGCAAGTATGTTCATGTACCAGGTTTGTTTGTTTATTTACAATCTAGAACATACTGCATTGTATCTAGCAAATGCTGAAAGTATGGAATTAAAGGATATATTTAAGGAGTCTTAAAGTTCCCCTTTCAAAAAAAGATTCGGGTTACATCCTATTCCACTGTAATGATCATATTCGTATAAACGGGGAACCCAGCTTGTCTGTCATATTTTTAAACAGAAACGATGTACATTGTGTGTATTGTATTTTGTACAATACATCTTCATACTTTTGAACCGAAACGATTTCTTGTTTTATTCGTACAATAAAGCTACCATACTTTACGTGGATGTGGTATTCCAGAAAGTTAAAAATGTGATGTCCATCATTTTTTAAAAAGTCATGGAAACAGGGTAAGGTTATTCTTTCTTGACAAAATAATGTTAGATTTTTATCAAAATTTAGACAATCAGGTGTAGTTTTGTTTCACAGGTTAGCTTATAAGATAACTGTACTTCAGCAGATTGAAAAATATAACACAAAGCTGGATCCAGACTTCAGCGACCCATGCATGCCTGTAAAACTGTGCATGGTCACATGTATTTATAATGAGAAGTTGGTGTTCACACACAAGCTGTTTTCATTTTGTCAAGGAATTTTTCTTACTAAGATAGCATGCAAATGCCAGCACCAAAGTAAATAAAAATGGACACAGTACATTATGATGTATATTTAACATATATTTTTGGGTGTGTCTTTTTTAGTTTTGCATTTTATTGCACATAAAGGGAAAAAACATCATCTGAATTCAGTTGCATGTTTATTGTGTAAATGGTAATACCGGGTATCAAAAACAACAAAATAACAAATCACTCAGTCACATGCATTAGCAATCGGGAAAAGGGTTTAGTCATATTTGAATTCCATAATTTTCTTGCACTCTAAAAGATTAAAATATAGAAAAACTCAATTCTTGATGCACTCTAAAAAGAACCACATTCCACGCTCCTCATAGTGGTCTTGTGGTACTTTATAAATCATGCTCTCTTAGAGTGGCAAGTCCATTCAGAAAACACAACCTGGGTTCTAATCCCAAAGAGTGCAATCTTTTTTTTTTTTTTGATTTTTGCTTACAGTCTACTTATAACCAATGCTGTAAACTACCAAAAATTGTAGCTCTACCTATAGAGTGGTAGTACTAGTAGATGTGCGTGTCTTCCTGAAACACTCTCAAATGACCCAGCAAATTATCTTTGAATGTGACATTCTATACACGAGTAAATCATGTTCTTCATGGTGGTCCATATTTTGATTTAAAATCCTTGTCCTTAAAACTAAATAAGCATGTGACACAATGATTAATAGAATATTACAATCGCCATGGTGATCACAGAAAAAAACGATTTATTCATAATGATTGAAAATACATAGCATATATGTACTTGAGCTTATATTAAAAAAGCAAGGTACAAAAAGATTGTTCTGTATAGCAGTATTGCGAATAAAATAACAAAACACACACGATTTCATTGTAAGCAAATTTTACATAGGCCTGATTGAAAAATAGCCCTACACATTCATGTGAGAATGCTTTTAAAAGATTTAACAACAAAAAAAAAAGCATTGTGTTTATACAATTAGTAGGAATTATGGTTCTCTTTCACTAATTTTTGCTTGAGTTTAACTACATGTACATGTATATTTTAAGTGAACTTTTAGTATAATACTGATTCCTTACCATTTTGGTACCTCAAGAGTTTTCAATTTTTACAATAGCCTATTAAAGATGTAATCCCTATAAGAAATAACTGTACCCAATGAATGTCAGGTACATGTACATATAAATGAATCCTGTCTAGAAAAAGGCAGAACCGTCACTAGATATATTTCAACAAAACATGTAGGCCTATGTAATTATATTTGCATACGCACTTAAGGTTACTGGTACATGTATTTTCCTTTTCATAAATGCAGAAACTGAGAGTGAGACAGACCTTTACAAACCTGGTTAGGTCTAGATGTATTGACCGAGCAAATTGCAACAGGTACTTGTGTATTTTGCATTCTCCACTTTTATTATATATATATATGTTGACTGAACAACACGTGTGAGCATGTGCTTTCGTTACAGTGCCTTTACGGTATATTTGATCAAATGGGTTTAAAGTTCAAGTATATGAACGTATACATAGTATACAGTATACACTTATTATGAACGAGACTTTTGTAAGTAAAGTCTGAAATGTGCACTAAAGAATTAAAAAAAATATATATGGAAAAACAAGAAAATTGGTTTTATCACTGTCATAAGCAAATCTGCCTGAGAAGGCAATTGGCATGTAACGAATTTAGAGAGATCTTACGTACAATGTAGCTGATACCATAGATTATAAAATTAAGGTGCAGACAAAAAAAACACGATATAAAGGTCCTCCAAAAATATAAACGTTTAAGGCAAAACATCGCTCCCTTCTCATAACAACATGCTTAGAACGCGTTCACGATTGGTCTATAGGCAATAAAAAGTTTGACGTGCATGAGGAAAATTACTACCCTATTCCTGTTTCATCAAATTAAGATACTTAATAAAACTCGCAGCTTGTGCACATTTTTTCGGAATGCAAATGGCTGCTCTTTGTACGCTTCCGAAGGGCTGTTTGTCACGTGCTTCTGCGAACTTCATACCCTGTGATTGATATAATTCTCTTTAAAAAAAGGAATTTACACCTTTGAATATATAGTTTGTCGCTGCCAGGGCCGCGTTACCCATTAGGCGGATAAGGCTGTAGTCTAGGGCCCCCGCGCCTCAATGAGCCCCGTGACTGCAAACACGAAGTTTAAAAAAAATGCTTTTCAACAACAAAAAAGATGTCCTCTTGTTGAATTGTTTCATTTGTGTGTTCCTTGTAGTTGTATTGCTTTTTTTTTTCATAGTTGCTGATGTTGTTGTTGGTGAGAAGAATGATGATGGTATCACTATTGTTGCTGCTGCTGCACAACTTTTGCCATTATTAACTGATATTATAGGCTGGTGCACTAGATATATTGTTGACAGTCTTCTTTAGGGGTTAACAAAAGCAGCTGAATGTGGAGGTTTTTTTTAGAGTAAGTTTCAGTGCATTTGGCATCATTTAGCATTTGAAATTGATTTGGACTCAAATTACAAATGTACATTTCTTTTAAACTTTTCAGGTTGGTCCAGAGTTGTTGTTTTTTGGGGAGAACCAACAGGCCCCGTATTTTGCAGAAATGATAGGTACCCACTTCGGGAAAAATCAAATAACTGTTCACCCTGTGTTGTGTTAGTGCTCTTGGTCTTACTGCCGCAGCGGTGAGACAGTTATTCGAAAGAGTTTCATCTTCCTAACACTGTAACAGATGATATCCAGCATGATCATTCATCATGTTGTGTAGGAATTCACTGTCAGGAGCTTAGACAGCTGCTCTTTCTTCAAAGTAACAATCTGGAGCGAGGGTGTTGCCTCTCAGCATGGTACTACAACTTACAAGGTAAAATTTACAAAATGTGGTTGATAAGATCAATGATTTAAACATATGCTAGTACATGTACAAACATATATATATACACTCATGTAACACTAACCATGCTGTTTAGGACATACATTAGTTATATCTCATAATTATCCTTTTTACACATGTACAGATAAAATGAACATTTCATGACTTAATGCTTAAGCCTAATGACAGATGCCCCTCAGGGCTTGTTCTATGGCTCAGAACATGGCAAAAGAGAAGCCGATGGGGAGACTGGAGTGATGATCCAGGCCTTAAAGCGAACCACCTATGAGGGACAAAGTTTAAAAGATGCCGTTCATCTAATTACTTTTAATACCTCTTTTTTCCATGGTATAATCTTCACTTTCGAATCAAATACACAAATTTTATTGACACTGTGTCATTCATATTTAAAACTAATTTAAAAAAAATTGTTAAGGAACCTTAGTAACAAACAGCTGTCCCTGTCACAGTCTTTACTTTTCAAGACAATAATTGATGAACTTATTTAAATTTCTTGTACAGCATGAAATCAGAGCATATGAAGCTTTTCAGGAGACTGTAGATATGGAGATAGATGAGCAAGCTAAGAAATATCAAAAAGTATTTGAGCAAATTATGTACGCAAATGAAAATTATAAATTTACCTAAACTAATTGGTAAGGTTTAGAATACCGGTAGTTTAAAAATGAATCTAAAGAAACAACATAAAGTCAAGTCAAATATTTTCCTTTTTCATAGCCCTGAGATTTCCAAGCCAAGAGCTGTAGACTTTGTCAAGCTGAGAGATACCTCGCCAACAAGTTTCAGAAAATTTACTATGCTTTTGAGAGTTTACAAGACCATGGACTCCATAACAATTTCAACAAAAAATAGTGTTTATGACTATAAACATTGTCATTGATGCAAAATCAGAATTAAACATGAACTTTTGCTTCATTAGACATTTAGATTGTCAGGTTGACAATTCTCCATGGATGACAAACTTCAGTCCGCTTCTTGCCAAAAAGAGGAAGTGCCTACCTGTTTGAGGAACAAGAGGACATAGGCCTAGTTCACCGCAGCTTCCCGACAATTAGGTGTGGGATGTGTTACGCCTTTTCAGACAATAGAAGCCACTATTTTTTTATTATAACTTTTCAGAACGCATTGCACAATTTTTTAACACAAAAACATGTCTCGTTGAAATAAAATGGTCCATTTTGTCTGAATAGATGTACTAGTATTTAAGATTAAAATTCTTCATTTTTATTGTTCAAAAGTCCACTTCATATTATTTGCAGAGGGTAGCAAATTTTATAAAAGACAGTACTTAAGAAACCATATAAGAAAAATACATGGAATGGCTTGTTTTAATGTTGTTGAAACTTTTAAATCATAAAGCACATATCCTAAAATCTGAGCGTTGAATGTACAATGTATATTGTTGTGTGAAATATTTTATATGATGAAACAAAGCACAGGCAGGCGCTACATATACTGTAGTAGGTTAGCCAACCTCTATCTAGTTAGCCGTATGAAGTTTTATTGAACTAACATGTTACATTGGCCATGACATTACAATGTGATGAGGGAAAAAGGCAATATTCCAACTTTTTGCAAGACATTAAAGGAGATTATAAAAAACACACACATACCCACACAAAATGATACCCTGTAAATAGCCTTATACATGTATTTATTATGGACCGCTAATGCTTATACTATAGCAACTTGCATCAAAAACACTGGGAATCTTCTAAGAGAAATGGGCAGGGAAAACCATGAAAAAAATATAATTCTAGTAAATAGAGATACCTGTTTTGTTAATAAAATCCCAAATGTAAGTGAATGTCAAAATATCCCGTCGGATTAACAGTTGAGTTGGTTGATTGGTTGACGTCCAGCGTCAGCACTATTTAGGTTATACAGTTTTGTGGACAGGCCCTAAGACTGACAACTTCATGTGCTACAACATACGACACCCACCCAACCAGTAGGAGACAAAATTGGAATCTCAGATTAAGAGATATATGCACTTGGTTTAAGAATTTCTAATGACTAACATACATTATCACAGAATATCAATAAGATTAAAAAGAGAACATAAATTAACAAAGAAAAAGAAGGTAGCATAATAAATCAATGAAATTATTTTTTTCATGTCTTAACCACAAACAGGAAAATAAATTAAAAAAAACAACATTTGGAATGGAATGGAATATTCAATAAATTAGAAAAACGGACCTTCTTTAAAATGTTCAACAATTCCAATTATGGTGATTTAGAATGAGTGCTCTGTGTACACATTGTTCAAATAAAAATTAGAATTATTTTACTAGTTACGCCACAATTAAAAATTAAAGAGATTTATACAACAGTGACATGGAAACTAATACATGTTTTTAAAAATGTATGCTAGCTGGGAGAAGCATCACAACAGCTAGTTGATGCTTGCTGTATTTCTGGGTTTGGTTGTGAAACAATTGCTGCTACTGCATGACTTTCATCTATGAGAGTTTGCACAAAATCTTCATGACACCTGCCATTCACAAGGCACTCGAGACGACGTCTGACTAGCTTTTGGTCTTCTAATTTGCACCCTAGAATCAATCCTTGAAACTTGTAGTCTATAGGTCCCTCTGAGGGGGCATCAGAAGTGCATGCATTAAGCAAACACCGAGCACGCTTTCTTAAAGATTCTTGGTCATCAGCAACTTCTTCAAGAATACATGTCCTTTCCAAATCTTCAATCAAAGACTGGACTTTGGAGAGGGCCTGCTCTTGTTCAGGGCTGCGAACAGTGTGGACCTTGACATCAACAGCTTCACATCGCTTTCTCAAACGTTGGATAGTCACCTGAAGATCCTGGGATTCATCTGGAAAGAGCAAAATACAAGTACGAGTTGGTCCACAACATTCTAGTCAATACCAATCTAGTCTATTTAGTGAATATGTTGAGTGTAATAGGTCTGCAGGGTACAAACAGCATGGCATTTATCACCTCAAGAGGCTTGATATAGAAACAAAACCTTTTTTTTCCAAATATTCTGACAAAACGATTTTGAAAAACTCATACATGAATTAAACATTTTTAAGCTCCTTCAACTTTCTGGACCATTGTAATGATTGTTATAACTGATTCATTACGCTTTTAAACCAAAGTTTCAATCACTAACTGCACTTTAGACAACTGACGCTGACTATAGACTTTTATTCTTGGACTGTGGCTTGGAATTTTTCAAAAGGTCTGACAGTTTACATTTGATTGATTTGTAAAATCTTCTTGTTGGATTAAAGTGAAATTTCACAACTCTGACAAATAAGATAGTCAGAAGGAAAATACTGTCACACAGGTAGCCAGAGGAGAGAGGAGAGAGGTCAGAGGTACTACAAGGTGTGTTATATGAAATCATTGATGTGTGAATCGCAGTGGCTTTGTTTTACTAGACACTCTGATGACGGTCAAAATTTACAGGACTCAAAAAGAAAATGTTTTTTTAAGTTTTTTTTTTTTTTAGAGAAATACTCAAATAGAGAAACTTAGGGCAGTCTCTGTAGAAAATATAGGGCTGGGTGCCAGGATTTGATTCCTTACCATTTGAAGGCAAGCTCGACCCAAAGAGTGGTTTAAATTTCAAGATTTTCAGAAATTTAAAAAATAAGGATTGCATAATTTAAATTTTATTTTTTAAATATAAAACTGAGGGATAGACTTAAAAGTCTATTCCTGTCTTATTAACTTATTCCGAAAACAAGTTAACGTATAATTTATATAATTTCTTACACCTTTTCATCCCATTCTTCCCTTCCATCTGTATTGATCTATACACTGTACTTGGCTCAGTCTATTGAAACTTGGGCCAAGCAGCATTTATCCTTTACCAAAAAGAAAGACTTTTTTTAAAAATGGTACCTTCCCTCCCTCTCTCTCTCTCCCCTCACTCTTTCTCTCTTATCACCCGTCAGCGAAACAAAAAAATACAAACAGATAATTTTTTCAATGTTCTTCCTCCTCCCCGCCCCCCCTTGCCCCTCTCTCTCTCTCTCACTGTAGACTCACGCGCTCATCAGATCACTCCTTCTTATCAAACAAACAAACGCACAAATCTAAACAAAACAAACGCATCATTTCCTTTTTTAAGTGGTACTAGTAATTTTTTTTTTTTTACATAAATCTAGATCTAGATCTAGAGACTATGATCAGCCTCACCTCAAAATGAAATTATAATTGAAAAGTATTGAGTGCTAGATTTAACAGTCATCAGAAGACTGACTAAGATCTGTGCATGTATATTGGGGCTCCTCTCTCTAGCTAGCAGCATGTCAATGCTCTCCCCGCTATCTTATCAATCAGTCAATGGACATTGAATGATGCTTTTCATGTTTTTCTTGCTCAACACTTCTCTTTACTGGAATAGAATCTACAATTGGCAGTCATTGACACTGAATGAGTCACTGGAGGTTGCCAGTAGAGGTCTAGATAGAGATATCTGAATCCATGCACTTGTCACTACATTTATTTCAAAACTAAGATTTATTTAGTGCTTTCAATTCAAACCATTTTACTAGATCTAGATCTAGAATCTATAGATCTAGATTCTAGTATAGATCTATTTATTTATACTTGAAGTGTCAATTTATGACAATAATTTAGAATTGGAAATCAAGAATCTAGATCTCTCTCTCTCTCTCAGTAATAAATCTAGAATAAACAAAGAGTTCTAATTTTCTATCTATTAAATAGCACTCTTTGAAAATTAATAGGCATATAATTTAAGGCTTGCCAAACCTTTAGTTTACGGTAGTTACCGGCGGGTACGGACTCGACCATTGAGTCCTTCTGAATTTGCGAAAGAACAGTCAACAAGCTATCTCTTTCTTGCTGCAAATCAAGTGCTCGACGTCGCAAATTCTCAACCCTGTCGTCAATTTCATCAAGATAAGATGTTAAAAGGAATGAGTCTTCTGAATTAGAACATTCGACCACATCTGCATTACTTTCGGATTCTGCCTGGTCTGCCATCTTGGAGTCAACCAGTGTTCGAGAGTGCTTGTTCGTTAACTTCGTTTCCAAAGATTACTACTAGCACTAGATGAATTAGTGTGATGGCGGCTCTCTTCGCGGCATAATAATTATTATCAGCGGGCAAGTCGCGATGTTTGTGGGTCGGAGAGGGTGGGCGGAAATAAAGAGGAGTTGAGGAGTGTGGGGGTGGGAAGGTTCTATTTCGCTGTCTGGATAGTTTTTTTTAGTAACTTTTAAACGATGATGATGATGATGATGATGATGATGATGATGATGATGATGATGATGATGATGATGATGATGATGAT
>RQTK01000405.1:44803-140053 GCA_003991915.1 Elysia chlorotica
AGTAGTAGTAGTAGTAGTAGTAGTAGTAGTAGTAGTAGTAGTAGTAGTAGTAGTAGTAGTAGTAGTAGTAGTAGTAGTACTTTCTCACCCCTTGTTACTTCATGTACTATGTAGGCCTACGCTATGTAGTATCATTAATATACTACTTCATACTTTTGTTCTTATTAGTCTGATGAAGCCATTAAAGGCGAAACGTTTTCATGTATTTTCTCTATAATTTCTAGTTGTGTTTGATTTATTGTGTCCCTCAGTTGCTAAGTTGTGCGTATTCTTCTATTTATTATCATATTATTCCTATTTCTTGCGCACGTGAATCTACTGTTAGGTCCTTAGCAACTGAGTAGATGTACTCTTAAGTGTTGTGCTCTTGTTTCCTTTTTGGATACATTTATATAGTAGTAGTAGTAGTAGTAGTAGTAGTAGTAGTAGTAGTAGTAGTAGTAGTAGTAGTAGTAGTAGTAGTAGTAGTAGTAGTAGTAGTAGTAGTAGTAGTAGTAGTAGTAGTAGTAAATAAAAGAAATACAAAAAAGGTATAATTGTTGCAGCTCTAAGAAAACAAAACGGTACAAGAATGTAAGCTTTCGGACTGCCTTGCCTTAATCAGACAAAAAATCACTTAACTGAAAAAAGAAGGAAAAATATATATTGACACTAACAATTTACACTTGAAAGATGAAAAGAGATATATAGGCCTACACACAAAAACCCCAACAAAACAACAACAACAACAACAACAACAACAACAACAGCAACAAGACAACAACAGCAACAAAACAACAACAGATACATAGACCATGGAGATAAAATATCTAAATGTAAAATACAAGCAATAGAAGCGAAGAAATCAAAATATAGATCTAAAAAGAGAGTCAAATAATAGGCCCTAAAGATTAGTCGTAGGGCCTAAATGTAAAGACAGAGAGATGAGAGAAGAGAGTGTATGTTGAGAGGTGACCAATCCAACTATTGAATAAGAGATAAAACTCTAGAATAAATAATCAAAATATTTTACAATAACTAATCTAGATCTAAAATATCTTAGATATAGACTAGTTATTGTAAAATAATTTGATTATCAGCTATTGGTAGGGCCTAGATCTACACATAGATTTATAGCACTATTTATAAACCTATGGACGAAGTGGTGGATGTCCGACGGCTCTGGTGGGCGAATCTAGCTAATCTAAAAATAGCCAACGTTACAGCACTCTGAGGCTTTAGCTAGAAACATCCCTACTTTGTCACAGATTATACGGCCTATCGCCGAAAGTATTATTTTGTTTTCGTCGTAATTTTGAAGCTCTTCACAAATCATGTGACTAAAATAATATTATTATAGATTTTTCTTCTTGATTTCAATAAATTAACTCATATTCGTATAGTTTGTCCTTTTATTTTTTTAAGTGGAAACCTTTAGAAGTCGAGTTTCATAATCGTATTTGGGTAAAGCAAAAAAAAAAAAAAATTACTTACAAGGCCCGGCTGTTTTAGAAATGAACCGCAAATCAAGTTGCTTTTGCTTTAATTATGTATTGGAAGAATCTACCTTTTACGTAAAGTAGTTATATATTTTTTGCCCCAGAATTACATGACTCGCGATAGCTCAGTTGGTAGAGCGGAGGACTGTAGTTGGAAAGAAAGCTATCCTTAGGTCACTGGTTCGAATCCGGTTCGCGAGAGTCTTTTTTTTTTTTCCTTTCCCGCATTCCCTTTTCTCTCAGAAGGCCTCTCTTGAAACCCAGGAAACTTGACATAATACTAATTATAATTGCTATGTTCGCGTTCTCCAGCCAAAATATTCTTATTGTTGTAACTGACACCTGACGGGATGATCACCTTAGTTTTTTTCCTAGTCAATGATAATCCTGTTATGCACTTACTAGAGACTCCTGCAGAAACACTGATAAGACTACAATCAAATTTTCACTTTAACCAAAGAATTAAAAGAGAATTGATAATCAAAAGCGTACAACCAAGCCTTACAACCAGTAAATAGGATGAAAATGAATATTTTTTAAACCTTCTACAATTCTAGGCTCAGAACATTGTCCTAATTTATTTGCAGCAATGCTGCGCAAAGCTCCTCTGGGGGAAAACAGAACGAGAAAGGAAATTGGCCACTCATTCCAATTTCAGCCTAAAATAATATTGAGCAAAATTAATATGAAGCTATATTTAAGTATAGACAAAGGTGCGCTAATTCAGTTAATATAATTATATTACCAAAGGTCCCTCAATTGCCTGAATAAGTGGTCTGCGACGTCGTTGTTCATTTATATTTGTTGGTGTGTGTGTGTGTGGGGGAGAGAAACAATAAGAAATATATGAATATAATACAAGCTGAGAGCCCGCTTTTTAGAGTGGTTGAAAAACCATGGCGCATCAACATAATTTTTTTTTCACCAGTTGTTAAACTGACTTAATGACTTATGCTGTGGCGAGCCCCAGTCCTTATTCTCTCCTTGATAGTTCGCCTCTGACACTTCGGTAGCCTTCTCGACCCTTGGTGTGAGCTCTCTTAGAGCGTCGGTCTCCAGATGGGAAGTCCGCGGTTCGAATCCCACGATCGGCAGATTTATTTGTCCGACTTCGTCTCATGCAAGTGTCAGTATAATGTGATCGGCTGAGACAGGAGTCATTCATGGTATCCTCACCCTGTCTCGTGTGTGGCAGCACATGAAATTGTCAGATGTCAGTCTTGGGGTCCGCCCACAATGTATAGTGCTGTCGTTGGACGTTATTTAACCAACTCAACTCTGACTCTGAGTCTGAGCTCTTTCCATTTTTGTCAGTCATGACTCGTGTTGTTTTTCTGTGATCTTGGCCACTCCGTCATACGAGTCTAGTCGGATTGGCTATTGTTATAAATAATAATTGTATAAATTTAAGCAAGGATGTCGACCTCTTAGATCAAAGAGACTCCAGCGGGCCTATAATATAAAATAATTATGTTGTGACAACGGTTTTTTTTTTTTTGGCAATGCTATAAAGAGATTTTTTTAGAGTTGGGTATTTATTGTTTAGGTTCGTTGGTTGGTTGGTTGGGTTGGTGTAACGTCCAACAGCAGCACTATATAGGCTATATTGTGGACAACCCCCAATACGGACGTCTGACAATTTATGTGCTGCCACACACGAGACAGGGCGGGTATTATGACTCCTGCCTCAGTCGGTCACATTATACTGACACCGACATGTTTTTTTTTTTTGGCAATGCTATAAAGAGATTTTTTTAGAGTTGGGTATTTATTGTTTAGGTTCGTTGGTTGGTTGGTTGGGTTGGTGTAACGTCCAACAGCAGCACTATATAGGCTATATTGTGGACAACCCCCAATACGGACGTCTGACAATTTATGTGCTGCCACACACGAGACAGGGCGGGTATTATGACTCCTGCCTCAGTCGGTCACATTATACTGACACCGACCCAACCAGCAGGGAACGCAACAGCCAGGATTCGAACTCGGGACATTTTGCGTCGGAAGCTGTTGTTGTTGATGCTTTGATATTTTTTTTCCATTTTTGTTGTTACCGTATTATTATTTCTATTATTGTTCTTCTTCATATTATTATTGTTATAGGATCTATATGATGTTTTTTTTTAATATTATTATCATTATTATTATTATTATTATTATTATTATTATTATTATTATTATTATTCCATTACATTAAAGACTAATTCCGTCTAAAAGTGAGAAAATACAAAGAGGTTTAGTACTCTCAGTCTCATCTAGCCGTTATCACAAATTTTGGGGCCTGCTTAAAAGATTAGAGAATGATAACTTACAATATTCTTTTATAAAACTGAAACACATTGTATGAGCAATAGAATTTAAAAGTTAACAGGGTAGCCTTTATAATCTCGATTTTATTGGAGGATTGACTAATACTTATTACAATACATGTACAACATAAGACAGTTAGTCACAAGTGTAAAGAATGAACACTGAATGTTTGTTAGCTGCAGAAAAATTGTCTGACGATCGATCCCACAATAATTGTTACATTTATCAACTGCGATTCCAAATTAATATATGTGTCTAAAGTGAATCACTCTCAATTTATAATTATCTTTTCCATGGACCTCCAATTGTCACATCCACCGCCTCTAAACCAGGGATGTTGGTTGGTCAACCAAAACTCAAATATTTCTGTTTCAAAATCTCTTTCTCTGGTTCTAATGTGTCTCGCTGCCTACAAGTTTATAATAAACAAGCTAGTCTTCTATTGTTGCAAATTTCTTTTTATCTCTCAGACACCCGGGTCTTTGGCGTGAAGGTGACCATCAATTGATGCTCATTTTGTAATTGATTTTGATCCGCACCATTCATCAGGTGTCAAAATATGGGCCTAAGTCAGCAGGTAAATCATACTTCGGACTAGTGCCTTATTGATAGCTAGATTTGGGTGAAATCGATATTGCATACGACACGTTTTAATCTCAATTTAAATTGTGCTCGTGTAAAATATTCTGAAATAAGTCAGCCCATTGATTGCCTTGATACAGAGCCAATGATAAGCTCAGAAAATAATATTGAATAATAAGTATTTGACTCGTTCTCTAAGCTGGCCTTCCAATCATCCATCCCTTTAAAATTGTATGGAACTTGTAAAGATATCACTCCCATTGTTCATCTTTGTTTTAATGATACAGTATGTTTCATCTGATTCACTGGTAATACGAGGGAAGAAAAGGGGTAATACTATAGTGGGATCTACAGAGGTTGTATTAAAATGTTCAGTCTTCTGAGAGGCTATGGAGTGAGTGTGTTTGATAATCCTCGCTACTTAATCGTTAGTGTAATGTATTAATTAGCTGTCTAACTTAAGACATCGTGGGCATAATATAGCCATTACTGTGCTGACATGTCGTAAAAACAAACTCACTCGCTCACCTTCGGACTATTATTATTACTACATGTATTAATAATATCCGGCTATTGGGTTGGGTTTTTTAGTTTACCTTCCAACATCAAAACTATATCGGATATATTGTGGACAGTTCCAAAGACTAACGTCCGACAATTTAACTTAGTACCACACATATATAGTTGATACTATGACTCCTGTCTCAGCTGTTGCATTAAACTGACATCGACTCAACCTGTCAGGAACAGAGTCAGTAAATTTATACATTTTTCACATGTCCCCAAAAGATTTCCGAATCAAGACTGTTCACATTTTGGTACGTCTTCTCCGTTTTGGATCATCGATCCCTGAAAAACTTAAGAAAGCTTGGTGACCAATCAATCATGTTACAAACTCCATTATCCATACTATTACCATAAGACCAGAGGCTAGCTTCATGCAGGAAGAGAGGGGAGATTATGGGTTCGTCAAAGACAATAGGTAAAGGTGTAACTGTAAGTAAGAGGAAAGGAATAATTAGACCGCAGACGGAATAAGATTAACTCAGCTTAGTTGGGTTTTTTTTGGAATGAGGGATACATGTATACATGTTATTTCAATTTTTTTCATGTTGGGTTCTGAGCAGAATTGTTCATGAACTTCTTTTTATTGACAAGTTCAACTGCTTAGTGTTGTTGTAAAACTAATTCAGTTGAGACATAAAAAGTGTGTCATAACTTGTACATGTATATTATTCCCCCTTCTAATAAGTTACCAAATTACACATATATTTAAAATGTATATTAAGATTGAGAGACAGCGGAGATACACCTTGCTATATCTAGTACAATGCCCATAAAAGAAGTCACATAAAATACTTTTTACAATTTCTTTAATGATCAAAGGCTTTTTTTAAATTCTAAACTGCTTGTGACAGTGATGTATCCCCTGCAAATTGCCTGTTATTTTTTTTTTTCAAATCATGCTACCAATTTCTCTGTACAATTGTAAGACATTAGTAATAGTATGCAATTCTTTGCCATATAGGATCATCCTTGGAAACCTAGGGCATGTAAAATTAGGAGGGAGCTTCTCTCCCAAAAAGAAGCAGCTCTATACATTGTGTATTCCCATATCTAATATTGGAATACAATAAAGCGATAGCTAGAAGTTGAATTCACAATTACAACCTCACTGTAGGTCAGGTGGTTTGTTTTTTGGTTGATGTTTTAAGTATTGTATCGTAGTTTGTGCTTCTGGACCATTTTCTAGACCAACCGTCTTCCCTCTGAATTAATGGTGGGAAATCCATTAAGCCAACACTTTCCGCAAAATGGTAGGTGAAGTAAATTAAATTTTCCGTGAGAAATTTCATCAGGCTCAGTAACAAACCTTAAACAAAATATTTAGACTATTCCAACTTTAGGGAAATTTTTCATACCTGAACTTGAACCTGTGTTGAAAAAAGGTTGCCAGTCTAAAGTGACATATTAACTATATGACAGAGATTACGACGCTTAAGACTATTCCTGGTGAATCAAACAGTTTTGAAGAGAGCTAAAAACTCAAAATAAATATTTGTATTAGTTGGTTAATACAAGTAGAGCTTACCAAATAAGAACTATAAAAATCAACAGAAAATATTCTGGTTATTGTTTATTGATGAACTGTCCTACTTACACTTAGTTACAGCATGCATAAACGAAGAACTCAAAATTGAATCTCTATCATCTAAATACAGATTTTATTTCAGAGCTCTGAAGAACTCTAAATATTTACATACAAAAAAAAAAATCATCATTACCAGGTGGCGTAAAGTTTAAAGGCATTTCTTTTATTCTAAGAAACAAAGTATACACATCCACACTTATGATAAATCCCCACCCTTCATTTCATCAGTTTTCGAACTGTCTTCATTTTTCCTTGTTCGCTTCCCATCACACATTCTACTTTTAACTGTACAAAACAATTAAAAAGTCTTCAGTAGCCCTTTTCAGGAATATCTTTTCCTAAAGGAGTGATGTAGTCTTTGCCTTGTCTCTTGCGTTCCTTTTCCATAATGCGAGTTCGCTCAAACTGAAATAGACAGGCATTTCTTAAAATTAGTGCTTTTCTGCCTTGCACCTAACTAGATCAAAATAAGGTTTGTGCAATGAAAGCCAAATAACCAAACGTTACTTCCTCCCCTTATGGCGCTGCAAAGGGCTGCACATTTTAAGCACATCTAATACTAAAACATTTAACTTTACGATTCGGTTGAATGAAAATTATACATACTTGGAAGCTTCACCGTAACTGTAGGATCATTCTGAAGACCTAAGAATCTTTTAACTAGGAGAGCCTTACTCACTCTGTCTAAAGATTAACCAAAGGTCATGCAGATACATGTAAAACACATTTATGTTCACTTCACCGCATTGACAGATAACTATTAAAAACTGTTTAACCAATTCTGATTAAAATATCTTTTCTGCTTCCCATCAAAAACAAAGGAGGGTTCCTTGTCAAGAAATTAAGCACTGACTGCTTATGGCTTTCTAAGTAAATACTTCATCATGCAAATATAATTAAAATAACTAAGTCCATAAAAACTCCAGACTGTTGATTCTTTAATTTATTTTTAGTACATTTTTCACCACATCTAGGCCACTTGCATTGTTACATATTGTTATTAAATATAATATCATTATCAACCAGAGACAAATTATTCAGATGACTGGCAGTAAACAATAGTTTTAACAACAAAAAAACAAAACTGGCCATTGTGTAACAACTATTGTAAGATTCAGAACACTATCCCAAATTTTGCAGCCTCTGGGGGTCTTCTACACTGCTGCAGATTTTACACTCATAGAAAATTGACATACTACATGCCAGTTCTGGTAAGCAAAACAAGTACATGTATTACTAAGTTGTTTATTTTTTCCGCTTTAAAGCCATCGATCTTGGATTGTTCTCAGCCAATATGTACCTTATTATCCAAGATTATCACACATTGAAAACATTGTTATTTTCCTCACCACTAACAGTCATGGGAGATGATGAATCATTGATCTGATATTCTACTGTATGTTATGTACCTGTTTTAAAGGCCAAACGCACTCATTGAAGTCTTCCAGCTCCTTCTTACAGTCGTATCTAGCTCTTGTATAACCAACACGACTTGCGCATCGCATGAAGTCCATCTTGTAGTGACCACATTGACCTCTGTACGCTCCATCCCATGGAGCTTGTAGAACAGTTATGGGTGTATAAATTACCGGCAAAGACATAGCTTCTGTGCAGGAAGGGGAGACAACAACAAAAATAAAAATTATTAAAGATGATCAGTACATGTACTACTTCATTCTTCATTTCAGAATTTCATCATTACCATTTCCTAAAGTTTTCAAATGTTTAAACTTGTAATGTTTAAAATAAGTTTTATAAGTACATGTACTACTTCATTCTTCATTTCAGAATTTCATCATTACCATTTCCTAAAGTTTTCAAATGTTTAAACTTGTAATGTTTAAAATAAGTTTTATAAGATAAAAAATGTTAAGGAAATCTAAAGCATAAAATTTGTTACAAGAAAAAAGCAATTCAAAGACTGATAATTGGCTTGCAATAATAGTCAATTGTTGGATTATATAATGTTGCCGCCATGATAAGATTGGATGACTGCCACGGAAATTTTACAGGTGAAACAAAAAAAAATAAAACAACGTTTTTATAAATTGACAAAACTAGAAATACTAATATTTATGACTTTGTTTTTTATCCTTACAGAAGAATATATAAATGCGCTTTTGCTGCAATTCAAAGGATAATGGCACTCAATAGAGTTTTCTAACAGTTATTAATTTTTCACTCCACGATAAGACCAGATAAGCAATCTGAATGCGTTTATTTTATTTTATCGCGGCCAAGAAATCACTGGCAATTTGTATAAATATAAATGAAACTTGATGTATAACAGTCGGACCTCTCCTATTAGCCAGACATGTTTATTTATAACCTAAGATTATTAATAAAAACATGTTGCCCCCTACGCAGGTTGGAGCAGGACCTTTTTTTTTTTTTTTTTTTTTTGGTTAATTTTCTAAAGCATTGGTTTGGGAACATTATTAGAATTGGATTACTTGTATAAGAGGATCATAAAGAGGATGGTAGTCTTTTCCAATGACAGACTTGAGCTCCCGAAGATGTTGATACTTTGACTTAGGAATCCTCAACTGCTCCAGATACAGCTGCTTTAGCTTTTCCGTCTTCTTACTTCCAAAGTCTCTTGCGACTGGAATGTCCTTGAAATCATCTAAAAACCTCAGCTTGTATTGGACGTTTTTTTTTGTTTTTTTTGTTTTTTTTTTTGGGGGGGGGGGGGTATTAAAAGCAAAAGCCAATGAATGTCAGTTACAGTGGGGTCTCCAACTTTTTGCCTGGTCTTGTACTGTTGTAAATGTAAGGACGAATTTCGGAGTAGTCCATGAAAAAATCATGACTGAGGTAATGTACAGGGAATGGACTTGGTCTTTGTCTAGCTGATTTCATCACCTGGACATAGTCATAAGGAACATTTATGGTCCGGCCTTTAAGAGTACTCTCAATAGTACTGTTGCTGTTGACCACTTCCATTTGGATATGTCCGCATACAAGATACTTGTGTTCGATTGTTGTACTGGTGGAACGGCACAATTTTGGAAAGCATTTCAAAGAACAGCATTCATGTTTTAACCATCGCTACAATTTGCAACGTTCTCATGCTTGTACATCTTCTATAGGCAGTCTATAATGCAAGATGCAAATTCACTTACTGTTAGTCCTCCTTCAGTTTTGTTCCAAACATAACAAAGTCAGAGCTGGGGAAGCCAGATAATAGACTGTAAAGTTATGCACAGCCAATTTTGCTTTTCAGTTCATCGCGCTTGCCTCCTAAAGCACAGTTGACTTCAAGGGTTTGGGCTGGTGCAGTGAGCTTTGGGTACCTCCGACACAGTCATAAAGTCACGATCAAGGTAGCGCTTTGTTGAATCCTTTCTGCAATAATGGCTCGGCATCTTGGGCAGTTCATGAGCGACATTCCCAAGGTTGTAGCGTGGATAAGCAATTAACATGTATCTTTTGGGTGTGTTAAAATTTAAAAGGATTGAAGATGAGAAGCTTTCAGGCGCATTTCCATTTTCAGAGACTTCTTGATCTTTTTTCACACTGAACATGGACGTTAACCAAATGATTGGTCAAATCAGTAGTGCTTAGAAATATCTCTGACAGACTGTTGTTCTCTGTTGGTTCATCTTCAAGTGGTATGTAAATGTACAGTCTCTTTTCTTTTGGCCAGTTGCACTCCGTTTACAGTTTATGTCAACCAAGCCATAAAAAATTTCCTTTTTTCATCTCAAGAGAGTGTCCACATATATATAAAGCTATACACTTGAAGATGAGGAGCTGATCATTCTTAGTTAACAGGCTACATTCCTTTCCTTTACTCTTGCAGTGACAGTGGTCTCCCATGGACTTCGCTGTTGCCACATTGCTCATTGTATATTCCTGACCAAGTTCTCGAAGATGTTTGATAACATTTTGTTTCCACTGGCCCGGTCCACATTCCTTTATTTGACTCTCTTGATTTGATGATGCTGCTGCTGCTGGAGTCAGTGCTCGAGATAATGATGCTGTCAGGGCTTCTGACGTTGTTGCTGGAGGCAGGACTCGAGATGATGATACTATCGGAGCCTCTAATGTTGTTGTAGTGATCAGCACTTGGGTTGACAAAGTTGTGCCGCTAAGTGCTGCTGTTGCAGCTGAAGACATTATTCCGACCACTGCTGATGTTTCATCGCACCTCATAGCTTTCGGTTTTGATGTCAGTTGAGGCTGTAACTGCATTTAGGTATAATATCTAAGTCTACGTCATTGGAGATGTTATCAAAAGCATCCAGGTCTATGCTGTTATTCTCTGTGTCGTTCAACGTTAACGATGATCTGTCTAGAAACAGTGATGTTGATATCAGTCTTTGCAGATAATTGCTGGTTGGTTTTGTTCTGTGAAAGGAATAGCTGCAAAGTCTTTGCTACTCTGTTGCGGTTATTCATTTTGGTGATCGAATTTTCCAACACGGAAATTTTGTCACCAACCTCTCAAAAACAGGAGGATGACTGAAGCATTCTGCATTAACTTGTGCTTGTCTGGGCACAGTAGGGTGCGGGTTCAAATATAAGCTTCTAGCTTAACAACAAGACTAATACACCTTGCCACCTCTCCTTAACTTACCATATTATTACTACGATGTTAATCACCAACTCCCAAAAAAATTTAAAAGACAGACAGGATAATTGCTCTTTAGCACCACACCGTTACTTAATAAGTTAATCCTCAACCTAGGAAAGGTGGCCTAAAGTTGTTAACTAATTTTCATCTTTTCTTGCTTCCTAAAATGCTTACTTCCTCCTTCCCTTTTCTACATTTGCTTCCTCTCCTACCTCTTTGCCGTCTTCTTTTTATTTCTTTTTTCCTTCTGACTTGCCTGCTTCTTTAATTTATAAAAATTGAACATCCCATGCCCAAATGGTCAACGCTAACATAATATTGATCGACGCTGATCAGTCACACTTACCTACTGTCGGGTAAACACTACTTACGCAGCGCTCCCCGTGATAAGACCAAGTTACAAGCGACAACCCTGGCTGTTCTATGCGATCTTATCACGGTGCGTTTGAGTTATATCTGATTTTCATTCTTTAAAAAAAAAAAGTTTTTATCCCTTCAAATTAAACAAAACTCTTGATTAGATTATAAAACAGGATGTTTAGACCATGTTTCACGAAAAAGAGCATTTTTGATCATTTTGACCCTTATCTGATCTTATCACAGCGCAACGGTATAACCACCATAGCATAGGGCAACTTGGTGCTTTTTGTATACCTATGAATGAATATGAAATGGATTTTCACAATATTGAAAAAATATATATAACTAACAGAGACAAGATTCATTTGCACAGTTGAACAGATGACACTTAAGTGGATCTTTGATTTGACAAAAAAATTTAAATATAGTGTGTACAGCAAAATTTGGACAAAGTACATGAGGATCTAGTACGAATTGATTCTAGACACTCCAATCAATAATCAATTTATGACACACACACTTGATACGCACTATTTGTCCAAATTTTGCTATTCCCACTATAGGCCTATCATGTTTTTTACCACTAAAATATTTATTTTGGTCGAAGAAAGCGAAACTCTCTCCTAGTCCTAGTTAAACGTTTTCTAGATGAGGTCTTCTAAAAAGTATAGATTCTAGCTAGGCATCTAATATGACTAGTGTGAGATAAAAAGCATTGCGGTTTATATCATATCTATTCATTATTTGGATAGAAATAGATACTAATAGTGCGTAGATCTAGATTTAGAGCGAAATTTCGACAAAAACACTAGATTTAGAGGTCTAGAAAATCTTGATCTAGATCTAGATCTAGAACTAATTTTTCTAGGTGTACTGTAGTAGACTCAGCCATCAATTTATCCTTTAAAAAAATAGATCTAATCCTAAGACCAAATGTTCATTGAATGCAAGTGAAAAGGGCACTTGGCTGGGCACTCCTTGAGTTTTGTGGTCTCTAACCTGTGGGCGATCAAATGGGCTTGGCGGGCGGAATTCGAGGGGTGGATGGGTAGGATTCGATTACATGGGAGTCAGTCAAACTGTGAAGAGAGAGAGAGAGAGAGAGAGAGAGAGAGAGAGAGAGAGAGAGAGAGAGAGAGAGAGAGAGAGAGAGAGAGAGAGAGAGAGAGAGAGAGAGAGAGAGAGAGAGAGAGAGAGAGAGAGAGAGAGAGAGAGAGAGAGAGAGAGAGAGAGACACACAGACAGACAGAAAGAGCAAGTGAGTGTGAGAGACAGATAAAAATCTAAATTTTTAATTGCTTAACAGATCAATCTTAATTCTTATGTGCTTGTGTAAATACCACATTCAATACAATCAATTTCTGTCTTTTTGAATCAAACAAAATTTTATCATGCCAATACAATAAAAAGTAACAAAAAGACAGGGAGTACAGCTGGCGGTAGTTTAATCAATTTTAATAGAAAAAAAAAACAGGTAGTGCAGCTGGCTGGTATTTTATTCAATTTTAATAATCGAATTCTGCCAGCCCACCCATTTGATCGCCCACAGGCTAGGGACCACAAAACTCAAGGAGTGCCCTTGGCTGGGAGAGATTGATAGACTTACGGATTGTACAGTGAGGGTCGCGTATAATCTAGATTAATTTTTAGCGGAGATTTGATATCTCAGTTTAGGGTCGAGACGGTAGAACTGAGAATCAGCCTCAGGATTTCTAAACAGTAATAACAGATGAAAGAGGAAATCGAAAGTTGGTGGAGGATTGGAGGTGACGGGGTCACGGTCGTCACAACTGCCAGCCTAATCTCAGACGAAATTTTGAAAAATTAGAAAATTTTATATTTTCTTTAATCATAGTCGTTTTTAGTCGAGATTTCTCATCGTTGATCAAACTTATAATTAAGGAATAAAATAGAACAGGTCAATTTTGTGTATAGGGAGCTGCAAACATTTTATTTTGCTACAAAAGAAGTTCAGCTCAACGTTTATGTTATCTGGCATACAGATCTCGGTTAGTGCTATTAATAGACATCTGTGATCTGGCATGATTTTAGTACACTTTTCTAAGTTGAAGAGCTCCAGTTGTGTACGTAAACAAAGGTGTTCAACCGAGACAACAATATCGATGTTGTCTACAGCTTCGATGTGCATAAAAGTTATGACAGTGCACCACATCAAGGATTTTTTTTTTTTTTTTTTACTTTTGTAGTTTTTTTTGTTTGTTTTTTCTAGAGATAGAAGCTACTGCTTCATTTTTTCCTTTCTGCTTAATTTAATCTCTTAATATAATTATTGTAAAACACATTATTTTTATATTGTTGAATGAAAATGTAATTTCATGTCATGCCATTGTGAAAACACTTGATTGTGACTATGTAGTTTTAAAGCTCGGATATTGCCATACAAATAAATGAGTCGCGTGCACGTGATGCTGTATTTTTCCACCAAGGTACTCCTGGTCATAGAGGTCCTTAATTTTTAGGGTACCAATGTTTCTTTTCGAGTGTCCTTTTTGTTTATAGTGGTTGTTATAGTTGTTGTAATAGCAAAGTCATTAACCACCTGAGTGTTTTGGGATCGAATTCGACCCTTATTTTGGAGACAAGAATACCGTTTCTCTGTCCGCTCCCACTCACTGGTTCAAATCATCTTTGACTTTGTCACTTTCAGAACACAACTCATTGAAGTTTGGTTAAAAAGATATAACATATGCATTGACAGCTACGCTCTTTGGGTACAATATTCAAAAAATATTTAGGCCCCTACCTGAACACTCAAGCGGTTAATGTCGAGACGTTCAACTCCACGATTTTACTGAAGATTCTTGAGAGTGACTTCCTTTTGTTCGAGATTGGAATCTACCCGGTTGTCAGTGTCAACAAACATCGCTAGAAGAGTTAAAAGAGGTGCACGTTTTAGAATCAGTGCATTTTGTGGTGCTATCAATTGTACAATGCTTTTTTTATATTGAAAAGATGAATGTAAAGGAGAGTCCTTTTGGACTTGCCAAGGGATAAGGAAAGGGGAGTTTCCATTGAATTTTAGAAGTGGCTATTTATCATAAAACCGGACAAATAGTAAAAACGCTATTCCTCCGGTAACCGGACAAACAGCCAAAAGACTATTCCTCCGGCAGCCGGATGAATAAAGTTTTGTTATTCCTCCGGCTGCCAGAAAAGAAACCTGTTGATTTTCCCGTCTTTTTTTTATTGTCTTTGCTAGTGTTGTTTCTTTTTGTATTTGTTGTTTTTGTTCTTTGTTTTATGAGGTAGAGTCTATTCGAATCTTCAATTTTGTTTGTTTGCAGTAGATGCATGTTAATCTTAATGACTTTTAATATATTAAACTAATTCGAGAGTAATGAAATATTGATAAGTCAATATGTATCTAGATTACGATTCTTCCTTAAAAATAAAAAATCAGTCCGCTGAATTTTATTGTCCATGTCTGTATTTAAAATGAATTCATTACAGTCATCATCATCATCATCACCATCATCATCATCATCATCATCATCATCATCATCATCATCATCATCATCATCATCATCATCATCATCATCATCATCATCATCATCATCATCCATTTCTTTTTCTTCTTCCTCTGCTACTATCGTCGTCGTCGCCGTCGCCGTCATCCTGTTTCTTCTTCTTCTTCTTCTTCTTCTTCTTCTTCTTCTTCTTCTTCTTCTTCTTCTTCTTCTTCTTCTTCTTCTTCTTCTTCTTCTTCTTCTTCTTCTTCTTCTTCTTCTTCAAAACAAAGATAAAAAATCACGGTAACTAGGCCCATTGGGAGGAAAGCTATTATCGGTAGACACTAGACACCAGTAATGTCCAGTATCATGGTGACGATCTGAAAAAGGAACCCAACTCAACTCATCTGTGGTTGAATTCTGTCACTCTACATTTCGGAAGTAAGCTCAGAAACACTGGAACAAGAGACCTAACATTGTTACTAAACCTTCAATATCTTATCTAGAAGTATATAATCTAAATCTAGATCTAGATCTAGATCTAGTAGTTTCTCAGGGAAAGCCAACCACCTAATCTTCTAGAAATCTAAAATTGAGTCTAGATCTAGATTCTAGATTTTAGAGCGAGGAATCCAAATCATGCTCGTTAAAGATCACTAGATGATTTTTCAAACTCTTCAGGTGACGGCATATCTCATGGAATAGTTCATCAGTGTTATCTAGATCTAAATTCTTTCCGAATCATATCCCAGAACAGTAGGATTTAGGGATCAAATCTAAATTATATCTAGACCTAGATCTACCGAAGTTTCACTGTTGGTGCTGCTTTTCATCTTTTAAAAAAAAGTAGGGGCCTATATTTAGTGTTTAACAGTTGTGTTTCTGAAATATGATCTGTAACTCTCCTTATATTGTTTCTCATTCATTTCATTACAGTTAACTAGGTAATGATCTTGTATTCAGGCACCAAGAGCACAAGAAGTAGCAGCAGACGTAATTACTTGTAAAGAAAATCTCATAGCCCAAAGTAGATGTTGAGTTGACCCACTTCTAGGACAAAAGACACCCCAAGACTGACTAGATTTAGATCATTTACAGCCCTACAACCCAACACACTTCTGTAAGCTAAGGCATCTAGGCAAGCTCAAAACAACTCACAACCTACTCATGACACTTTTTCACCACAAAAAACCTGTATCTGTTAGATTCATTTTCTTTTTTTTTTAAGGTTCAAAGAGAATTGCAGCAAAGTACACTGAGGACATTTGGATTGCTCAAAGCAAACTGAAATCTATGAAATCAAAAAGGACCTTTTTTGTTTCTTTACAGTGGTGTAGGTGGACTTGGGGAAGCTTTCACTAATTCAAAATTGTGACAAAATTTGTGTTATGATACAAATAATGCTAGCAAGCTACCACTCAGAAAGCATGTCCATGACTCCAAAGTTTCAAAAGGTAAAAATAGGTCTTATATAATAGCTATTTGTGAAATCTTAAATACAAAATACAGCCTAGCTAATAAATATTTGAAAGCTCAAAACATGTACCCTCTTGAACTGAACTGCATTTATTACAGAATAGTATTATAAATGGGATGTAATCTTCCTGGATTGGCGACGCTGATTCGTCGAGATAGATAGCTTCATCAAATATAAAATATACACATTTAAAAAAAGGTTGCATGGATTTCGTTGAGTCCGAGTTGTGCTGTATATAGAAGGCAGAGATGTGATCCATCTTCCCATTTTACCTTTTAACCTTTCTCTCACTTTTAAAGAAAAGTGTTACATAATCGGAAACATGAATTATATGAAGCAACTCCAAAAACAAACAAAGCATGAAAGTTGACACATGTATTTGTTAGAGGATGAATAAACTATATCTTATATCTTTTCTAGAACTATAGATAATTTTTGTGTGTGAATAAAAGATCAAAATGAATTAGTTTTTCTATGTTAAAAGACTAGCTTAAAACTAATATCAGCACCTTGTGTCTGATTCAGTATCATTCACCCTGGCTGCCTCACAGTATAAAAAACTACTATGGTATCTGCAGAGACTCAGTCAGAGCACTATATTTTCTGCCTTTTATAGAGCTAGATTTGCATATTAATTTGAAGACAAGGGGCAAAGATGATTGAATAAGAGAAAAATAAAATTTTTAAATGTTAACAGTGCAGCTCAGTGAGTACACCGTTGATTAATTTGTTACTTTCTGAGAAAGAATACAAAGTTGAAGGAATACTTCTGTATTTATATCCAATCTTTTGAAAACTCAGAAAAGTTTTTACAGATATATAATCGCTTTACTTCAAGTCAAATGATTTATAAACTTAAATGCTGCCTTGTATAGTGAATTTGTATAAAATATAAATAATAAACTTACCACTTACGGGAACATGAAACCAGTAAATAAAAAAATAAAAGGGTGGAGAGGAGGGCAGGGCAAACATGTCCAATTCTCAAGGAATCCAAATCATGCTCGTTAAAGATCACTAGATGATTTTTCAAACTTTTACATGAAGGCTATAAAAAAACAGTTTCTAACCAAAATTATTGGACAATTATACTACACTGTACTTTGAGTCCATGTAAGAAAAGGTTGATTTCTAAACTATAATTAAATACTCATTTTTAATCTTTCTTCAGGTGACGGCATATCTCATGGAATAGTTCATCAGTGTTACCAAAATCATCATCATCGAAATGGCTTTTAACGGAGTTCCAAAATCAACTCTTAAGTCTAATAAACAAGATTACATAAATATTCTGTATTCAGATTCTGACAGTGATCATATACCTGATCTTAAGTTGCCTCCAGTTAAAGGGAAAAAACAGAGAAGGTATGTTTTAAAAATTGTTTATTCAGCTGTAATTAATTTGTTCAATATTGATTGGTGTTAACGAGGAAAATATTGGCAGTTATAAAGAATCACTCTATAAAAAGATCAAGCTATTGACCATCTGTTTCTCAACATTCAGGCAACTACGCTAAATAGCAGACAGTAAGTTGAACAGCATTTTCTTTCAAATAGATGATCGTTCTATGAGAGTGATTTATAATTTTAGACTTAAATTTAGATATATACATTTTAATTTAAAAAAATTATACATTATCAGTTATAAATATTACTTAATTATTGTCAAAACTGCTAATTTTTTAAAAATAAAATTCTCAGAGAGCTCCAACATTTAGTTTCCTTTTAATTTTTAAGTGTAAATTGAACACTACATTTGGATTTTGAAATTTCAATTTTTTTAACTGAAATATTATTGGAGGCAGTTTCTTTTTGTCGTACAGAATTCTTAAAGTCTTCACCTGATATTTTTATCATACCCATACTGTTTCTTAGTTTTTAAATGATTTGTTCCAGTGTTTCGTACTAAAAGTGAAGTATTTCCCCTTGAATATAAATTCGTGGTTCGAACCTCCTGATTGGGGAAAAATTTATTTGGCCCCTGCTGGTTTGGTCGCTGTCAGTATAATATGACCGGGTGATGCAGGAGTCCAGGTCTCCCTGTACTGTCTTGTGTGTAGCAGCACATAAAATTGTCAGACAGAAGTTTTGGGGCCCATCCACAATATATCCTCTATAGTTCAACGTTGGGTGTAAAGCAACAAACAACAAACAAAACAGCTAATATCCTAATCACTGTATTTAAAACAATTCTATTTATACTTATTCCCTTTTCTTTATCTGCTCTGCAGGAAAAAACCTCTGTCAAATCTGTCTAAAGATGATGGAGGTTGTGGTTTCATATGTGTTTTCAAAACTACCTTGGTCCTTTTGATCTGTGCTACCCTTGTAATTTTGGCTGGGCTGAGCATATGGACTCTTCAGCGTGTCTCTGCTTTACAAGAGCAAGTCAGAACATGTAAGTAGAGCCACCCTCTTTCCGGATTGAATATGATCATATTGTCATGGTATCTGTAAAGGTATTTCTAGAGCTTGGTTTTAATTATAACACCATGTTGAGAGATTTAAAATCAAAAGGTCCTGATCAACAACTTCATCTAAGTTCATCTGCTTGAAATTCTGTCCAGCTTGTTTCTCTAGTGCAATATAAGACTTTGAAATATTGAAGGATGCCCAATGCCTCTATGCCCACCCACTGACACTCTACAGAATAAAATGCAGTCAGAAACATTTTGCTGTACACCGTCAAAGAAATGAAAGCACCTACATTACTCCAAAAAGTATAATATTGTGCTTTGCATTGTGGCTTCTTTGAAAATGTAATCTTTTGAGCAGGCTCTACCAACACTTTGTCACATGGATCACATTGATCAATTGCAAGTAATTGAAACATTATGGTATTATCTTATACATAAATTTTAACTTAGGTCTAACAAAAATATACCTACATCTTTGAAAATAGTCTCTCCCATGTGGAAATTCATAGTTTGCCATTGAAACTACAGTCAAACCTGCTCAAACGACCACCTGTCTAAGACGATCTTCAGTGGTCGTCTTAGACAGGTTTGACTGTATATTGAAAATAGCTTATACGTTATAGGTTAAATAATTTTAAGTGAA
Organism: Elysia chlorotica; assembly: GCA_003991915.1. Taxonomy (NCBI): domain Eukaryota; kingdom Metazoa; phylum Mollusca; class Gastropoda; family Plakobranchidae; genus Elysia; species Elysia chlorotica. The sequence continues at coordinate 64,272 of RQTK01000405.1, forward strand.
AATTTGAGTCAGGTCTATTCCTGAATATCTTAAAAATAATGAAAGGACAAAGTAGTTTTTAAAATAAAAAATTTTTAATGACATTTACAAAAAATAAGTAATATTATTCATGTGTGTTAAATATTTTAAGATAATGTAATTACTAATACATGTATAACTACTAGTAACGTTTTGCTATAGAGTGATTACAAATAATTTAAGTTCAGTTTGTAAAGAGTGGGAAGCTAGAGAGATGACAATGTCACAACATTAATTTATCATACACAAAATGTCATGTTATGACAAATCGTTGTCACAATAATGTCAGTTTAGAGCAATGCCAGTGACAACTTGCTTCAATCTTGCTCTAAAAATGCTACCCAAGAGAAGGATACAATTTGTTTCCAAAACCTGAGCTGATTTCGTGGGCATATAGATAAGGGAGATAAAATCACCATTTATTATATGCCTTGAAGGCATTACTCATTTAAAATAAGATAAATGTATAGTGTAAAGAAAACAAACGCTTTTTCAAATGAAAGTTACCTTATATCTTGTCAAAAAAATAAAGTTTATGATGTTTTGGTAAAACGAAAAGAAAAACCCAACTAGCCTTTGTAAGAGAATATTTTAGAAATGCTATGATTCTCATAGTATTGTCAGCCCAGTTTGTACCTGGGCTCTAAGCCTATTGTGATCCACAGTATTCATACATCCTGGTAAGCTCTAAGTAGTTACTTGATTTAATCTTCTTGGCAGAGTCTCACAGGAGAAACAATTTGGAATGTTCATTTTTCTGACCGAGACCGAGAATGCATAATGGAAAGGAAAAGGCATTTTCTTCTTCTTCTTCTTCTTCTTCTTCTTCTTCTTCTTCTTCTTCTTCTTCTTCTTCTTCTTCTTCTTCTTCTTCTTCTTCTTCTTCTTTTTCAACCCTGCAGCCTGTTAGCATTTGCTCTCTGTCCCACAGCCTTGTCATAGGATCTGCATGTCTCTTAAGTTTATCACTGTTGGTCTATGTATTGTGTTGGGACTAGGTATCTACTTGGTAGAGCGTGTAGTTTCAAATCGGACCACCCGAGTTCTGATTCCTGAACAGATGGCTTGGTTCGGTCGGTATAATGAGACCTGTTGAGACACGAATCATTGAAATTTGAAGGTGTCTCTCCGTAACAATTATCAGAGTTCAGACTCAAACTATGGTATCCATCGCTCAAAGATAGCTTTTTTCCGACAAGATTTGCATAATTATATACTATATTGCTGCGATCAGGTATAGTTGTTAGGCGCTGTTGCCTTAGATCTTGAGAGTTTTGGCAGTGTAGCAAGAAATGCTATGCTGTTTCAGTAATGAATTCACCAAATAGAGGCCGCTTTAGGTTGTTCTGGATTCATGCAATTAGGATGTTTCTTCACAGATGTATGCTACGTCCTTAATCGGAAAAGCGGGACTAGTTCTTCTCATGCTAATAATCGTACGTCGTCATTTGGACTCTGTTCAATTGCTTATACTTATATTCAGCTCTAGGGATCAGTACTATGGGACAGATGTGAATCATAACTAAAGAGTTCTGGATTAACATCAATGGTACTGACCGCTAGAGCTGCTGTAAATCATAACTAGAGAGTACTGGATTAACACCAATGGCACTGACCGCTAGAGCTGCCTGTGAATCATAACTAGAGAGTACTGGAGTAACATCAATGGCACTGACCGCTAAAGCTGCCTGTGAATCATAACTAGAGAGTACTGGAGTAACATCAATGGCACTGACCGCTAGAGCTGCCTGTGAATCATAACTAGAGAGTACTGGAGTAACATCAATGGCACTGACCGCTAGAGCTGCCTGTGAATCATAACTAGAGAGTACTGGAGTAACATCAATGGCACTGACCGCTAGAGCTGCCTGTGAATCATAACTAGAGAGTACTGGAGTAACATCAATGGCACTGACCGCTAGAGCTGCCTGTGAATCATAACTAGAGAGTACTGGAGTAACATAATTGGCACTGACCGCTAGAGCTGCCTGTGAATCATAACTAGAGAGTACTGGAGTAACACATGTCCCATGGCACTGACCGCTAGAGCTGCCTGTGAATCATAACTAGAGAGTACTGGAGTAACATCAATGGCACTGACCGCTAGAGCTGCCTGTGAATCATAACTAGAGAGTACTGGATTAACATAATTGATACTGACCGCTAGAGCTGCCTGTGAATCATAACTAGAGAGTACTGGAGTAACATCAATGGCACTGACCGCTAGAGCTGCTTGTGAATCATAACTAGAGAGTACTGGAGTAACATCAATGGCACTGACCGCTAGAGCTGCTTGTGAATCATAACTAGAGAGTACTGGAGTAACACTTGTCCCCTGGCACTGACCCCTGAAGCTGAATAACTATAACTATGAATATAATTGTAAGCAAATGAACAGAACAAGTCCATATGACAACGTGCGATTATTAACTTGAAAAGAACTAGTCCCGATTTTGTATGACTCCTCACGCTTTTTTGCATGGCATGGGCACATGTGTTGGTAGTTCCTGTGCACCGTATTATTTTTTTTATACCCTATTGTGCTTTTTAATTTCTATATTTGTGTTTGCATGGAATCCTTTGGGCGACAATTTAAAAAGAAAATTTTATCGAGCCAAAGACACCCTCACCATTTTCGATCATTGTACAGGTGGGTTCGATTTATTAAGGTTATAAAGCTTCCAAATTACTTTGTTCTGAACAGGCTGTATAAAAAAATTGGTGAAAAAAGATCAGTTTTCCCCTACTTTTCTCCTCGGTTCTCCATTGTAATTGCGTGAGTTAAGTGTCTCTTCTTTTCTTCCATTTTGGTTTCAGCAATGGGGATATACCGACAGACGTAAGATCGTTTCTCCTTGGACAAGCTTTGTCAACCAAAATAGTAAATCATCTTCTTCTTCTTCTTCTTCTTCTTCTTCATCATCATCATCTTCTTCTTCTTCTTCTTCTTCTTCTTCTTCTTCTTCTTCTTCTTCTTCTTCTTCTTCTTCTTCTTCTTCTTCTTCTTCTTCTTCTTCTTCTTCTTTTTACAAGTTAAGTTGGTGTCGGTATAATGGGACAGGTTGAGACATGAGTCCTGGTATCCTAGCACTGAGACGTTAATCTTAGGACCCGTCCACAATATAACCGTGCAGTGGACGTTGGACGTTAAGAAAACAACTCAGCTCAACGCGTCATCATTCACGCATACTACCTACATTTTTCTGCCTCTTCCTATTTTTTTTCTCGAAATTATTACTAGATTGTGCCCTACGAATTCATCAGGGAGTAAACCAATTAAAAATGCGTATAATTATTGATGCCATATTCCTACTAGAATCAACTATTATAATGCTGTTTTAATTACATTGTATTTAGCATTTTTTCAACTGACTTATGCAGGACTGCAGGTAGTATAATATATTGTTTTAATTGACAATGGTTGTCTTTCTAATTTATAAAAGTTGTAGTCGTGGTCGCATAAATACATTTTAAAATTATTTTTTTTTTAGAGCTTTACACAATATTATGATCACTACGCAAGCTTGTTGCTCGACGACAGACCTGTCAAAAAATAGTGTGTATTAAAAAAAAAAAAGGATGGAGTTTGTACGAACTCAGCTATAATAGCAACATACATAGAATAAACCATAATAAGCCATAAACTGGTCGGACAAAAAAGAAATTGGTCTGGCGCCAGTGTTTCTTCGATAGATTTTCAAATTAAACGATTTGCCGTTTCACTATTTAAACATGCTGGCTATTTGCTAGTTTGCTTGTAACAGTCTGCATTACATTGAAACGCAACTTTTCATTTTGTTAACTTTAAGTAAATAAAAAAAAATCGTTGTATAATATAAAGAACCACCTATTATAAATGAAAATAACACCATAACATCGCATCCACCAGAAACTCTCTCACAAAAGACGTTTCTAAAAAGTAAACGACTTCGCTGGTATTGTCAAGATTAGACTATTGTAAGTCTGCTGTCAGGCCCTCCTGAGAAGACTCTTTACATGTATAAACTACAAATTGCACAGAATAATGCTCCGCGATGAGTTAGGCAAACTCTCGATATTCACGATCTACAATAATATTAACAACAACAACAATAATAATAATACATGTAATAATAATAATAATAATAATAATAATAATAATAATAATAATAATAATGATGATGATGATGATGATGATGATAACAATTTAACATTTGCAGATTTTATTGGTAAGTGTGTCAAAAACAATAATGAGAAAGCAACACTAAAAGTTGTTAAGAAAGTAGAAGACATATCAGAGCTTGATTTAGTATCTTTGGCAGTGCATTTTATTTATATAATATAATAATTTCCAGTGATGAAGTTATCAGTCGCCGGAAGTCTTTATATTTTGTGTTTGTTTGTTTTTTATCGCACTAACATATTTTAATGTTATTGTATTTACGGCACTGGTTTTACCTTAAATGCGGCTTCATAAATTTAGTACCCTCTTGTGGTCCAAGTTTTTTCATTAGCTATTTTTCTTTAATTGGTTGTAGTTTTCAAAGATATAGAATGCTGTGTAATAATGTTTTCAAATTTGAATGCTGCTGTTGCTACTACTACTACTACTACTACTACTACTACTACTACTACTACTACTACTACTACTACTACTACTACTACTACTACTACTACTACTACTACTACTACTACTACTACTACTACTACTACTACTACTACTACTACTACTACTACTAGGGGTCGTGGTGACGCTGGGTTAGAGCGTCTGCTTCCGAAGGAGGTCTAGGTTCGATCCCCGACCAGGCGCCTAAGATAACGATCACCATCACTGCTTCTACCAAGTTGCTGCGACTACTGGCTCCTCTGATGATTCTATTTCAAATCCAATGCTCTTTAGTGCAGTGAGCTGAAGTACTTGTTTGTGTTGCTGGGGAAATAACAGCTCCCATCCATGTCATCACTATTCACTTTTAACATACGGCAGTAACTTGTTCCGTGACATCGATCTACAACCTGCATGGAAGGAAATTATAAATCGAAAGTTGTAGGCCCCATGTTGAAACATTCATTACCGTCTCTGTGTTTCCATTTCGAAATTTGCCCTCATCTCTGTGGGTCACGATCGATCGATCGGTCAGCAGCTGCCGCTCCTATCTGCTGGGCTTGCTGGCGGTGGTTCTGTGCAGCTGTGTAGTGAGACTGTTCAGTCAGACTACTGACTAGTCACAGCGCAGTGCGGAGCGTGTGTTACGCCTCTTAAGTGTACTAGATCTAGAGTGTTTTGTTTGCATCTAGGTCCAAATCAAGATCAAGATTCTAGACGTGCTTTATTTTAGTTTAGATCTAGCTAGAAAGGGTATTTATATAATCATAACCATGACTAGCCCATGGTCGTGTCCCTAGCGCTATCTTACACCCACCATTAAGGTCAATAAACATCACAAGCTAAGCATAGAACAACTAGATCTAATGCTGTATCGAAGCACGGTGTTTAACTAAGGTTATCTTGTTAAAAATAAGACCTTTTATTAAGGTAGTTGCCATTTAATTTACCTACATCATACACATACCAAATGAAGTTGATATAATGATAAGGAGGTACAATTGAGCGTGATCAATCTCAAAGAGATTAAAATTCCGTTCCGTTCCATTTATGATAGCTCAGAATAGATTTTACTCCATAAGTACTGGTGGAATTTCATTGTTTCTTCAAAAGACATGTAAACTTGGTAACAATTAAGTTTTCTGTTTTTTTAAATACTGGTGTCCATGCATTTGATAATATAACGCACAAAATTTTATTAATACACTTTACTAAGTTTACAATTTTAGGAGATGATTTTATAACTCTCTTTCTCATAAAAAATAAATTGACATTCACAAATTTTATTTGTTTAAAATTACCTAGCTTTAGTTATTTGTAACTCTTATCTATACGTAGAATAAATTAAAGAACTGTTGACAAAGATTTCTCACAGAAAAGGCTCATGAATTTCAGAACATCAATAAGAACTCATTCACTATTAGCAACAGTAAAACATTGGCCCATTCATAAGTGAATGGGATTAGTTATTATGGTTTCCGAATGCAGAAAGTTTTGACAGTGTGCTGTGAAAGCTGATTAAACATACAAGTATGTCGGTTGGAAAGGAAACAGCTGTAATCTACAAAGCTCCAAAGAGAATGAAAAAACGCAGACAGCTGGATGCACTGGTAGACACCGTCAAACTGCCCAGGCACCGCAAAAGCAGCACAAGTCAAGAGCTATTGGATTATGATAGTGACTCCTCAGAAAATGAGGAATTTTCTATAGCTGGATTGAATTCAAGAAAGACAAAGTAAATGCTCATAGTTTTTCATATATTGACTCCACTTTTTTAACATTGCGCTTCTAATAATTGATATGAATTGAACGAAACATATTCAATTAAAAAAATGGAGGTTTTGATGCGTAAAACAGAGAAGGGAAAATATTTCCTCTAAATCAAAATCACATATAAAAATATGGGGGAAAATTAAAATATTGTTAAAATACATATTTATTTTATTTCATGATGTTTGAGATATGCTGTAGCCATACCAAGAAACAACTATATTTTATACCGATTTTTAAAAATTTCGAGATATATATATCATAAAAACTACCATTACACAATGAGTTTATTATTAATTTTCATCCAAATGTATGCTTGTGTTGGTAGATGCTGCTTCTGCCAAGGTATTGTTTTAAGGATTGGTCTTTTCATGGTCACTATGGCCTGCTTGAGTATTTGCCTGGGACTTGTGTGGGTGCAATGGCATCTCAGGCATGAGATAGTTGTGCTTCAAGAAAAATTCAAATCAGGTACACTTTAGTGTTACAGATATCTTTCTGTCAAAATGTGCTGAAATGTTCTTATATAGACGTTTAAATTGGTTGCATTCCCAAATCTGAATGTCTGTAATTTATCACAAGTCAGATTGCCAACATTTACAATCCAATACAAGTCAGAGCTCAAACTTCTCTATGTTAATGCATAGATCTCATGTGTGTGCTTGTAAAAATGTGAACAAGTGAATGTTTTTCTGGGGATAAGTAAAAAACATCACTTTAATGTACCCTATCATTTTTAAATGTTTTATCTTTCACATAGACAAATGACCAGCCTTTAAAAACATTTGAGAATAATGTTTTGAGTAAAAACCTATAGATACTGTTTTAGAAAATGTGAAAATTTAAGAAAGGGTAATGAAAAATATATGCAAATTTTTATTTGGTGGCCATGACTTTATCAAATCTTCTTTTTGTATATGTGATGTTGTTCCTTGCGCTCATGCCTTTTTTTGTGTTCAATAAGTGCAACTATTTTTCACACTAGCAAGGACTTAAGCCATTCACCATTTATAAGTTTTATTTTTTGTGATGATTTCTGAGCCAAAATGCATTATAAAACCAATCATTCTTTTTAACACTTATGTGTTTTCCTGAGCCCCTCATCTCAATTATTTGGAATCATAGTCAATTATATCTTTCATCTTTTTGTTTTTTAATCATCATTTTGTAAATATTTCTTTAATTCATCATTTATTTCAGTGCAAAGCCCAGACCAAGGAAAGGGGGAACTTGCTTTGCTGCAGACACAAGTTAAAGACATTGAAAATTCTCTAAAAGAGCTCAAGAAAAGTGATGGCATATTTGAAAATCTAAAGAGCACTGTGTCAGATTTTGGTGTCAGGGTATGTTATAAATGTTCTTTTTATGCTGAGATAATTTAAAAAGCTCACAAATTGCAAGTTTTTTGTAAAACCTTGTTCATCTTAGCACTATGAAATCATTTTTATTTTACTTAGGAGCTAGGGATACGATGACTCAAAGTTAAAGCTAGTATTGCGCAACTTATACAGTCGAACTTAACCTGCTGACCACCTGTCCATGGCGACCACTTTTCATTGACTCCCTTGCATATGTTTGCTTTATTTTGTTACTGCCCATCACGCGATCGTGGGCAGCCTATGATTCGACCAAAACAGACAAAACTCTGTCCATTGTGACCATCTCTTTGTTATTTCTGGTAAAGAATACATTTTGCAGAAATAAAAGTGTTTGTAAAAGGGGGAGGTGTCGGTGGGGAGGCAAAAATGGGTACTGGTATTGTAGACACTGACAGTCTGCCTATTGCGTCAAGGTGAAGTTCTGAATAACTTAGGTTAAAGCAAGACTGAGATAGGTAAGGAGGAATGGTCAGGCAACCCGTTATAGAGTTAGTCTCATATATCTGTGGGTGAGGCCGCAAAGCTCAGGCATTTTCTTTCTTCAAGGGCCATTCAATGTTACTGAGTGTGTGGAGGATGGGGGTAGTCAGGAGGAAAACTTTTTTGGATAGAGATAATGTAAACTAAATCGAGTGAGAGAAGAGAATAAAAAATAAAAAGAGCGGAAAAGATGAGTAAGAATATAAATCATTAGAATATGAAAGATAGACTAGACAGAAATAAAGAAAGAAGTGGCTGGAAATAGAGAGAGAGAGAGACAGACAGACATTTTTTTCATTTTTTTTGCAGATTGAAATAGGCATACACTGGCTTTGGATACTACTGTGGAACATTAGAACCTGTGCATTCATAATTATGGGACACCTTGTTCCCTACTTCCTCAAAGCACATTAATTTCTACTGGTCCGATCGGTATCATTATAATGTGATGGGCTGAAACAAAAGTTTTTGTATCCCCAATCTGTCCCTATGTGGCAGCATCTAGAATTGTCAGACATTAGTCTTGGGACCTGTCTGCAATATAGCCTAGTTGCTGGGGTAAAGTTTAATGCACCTGATTTTCCACAAATTTTTTGCAATTGTTAACTATTTTTGTTTTACAAAATTCCATTATGAAAATTTTCATTAGTTCAGTTGAATTTGAAATGGATTAACAGTTTTTAAAAAAATTCAATCAATGTTTTTTTTTTTTTCATAACTATTTTTAGCTGCGTAAAGTGGAAGCCTCAACAGAAAAGCTTAATCAGTCTGTGGGTGATGCACAATCACTATTGAACACACCCAAGGAATTGAAGTCATTGGCTGGTGTAAGTGTTTTATTTTTAAAAGATCTTTATTTATATTTTCTTTTAATAGAGGTGTTAAATTTCAGGATTTTGTTCTGTTTTCAGATTTTTTAAGTTTTAGGACTTTGTCAAAACTTTACCAAAAATCCTTACCAAAGAAATGCAGAATTAATCACAAAACTCTCAGGAAGTTTTTGTTTATAGCAAGTTATTTTTTTAAACGTTTTATATTTTATATGAGAATGGTTGTGCATAGACTCTGCTCTATAATTAAAATCTTAAGCTAAGCGCGGTATTGTTGATTTACAATTAATAGGACTACCTTTTTAAATGTATTGTTGACCTTGCTTTTAAAACATTTTAAATTTCCTCAACCTCCAAATTTCTTCTGTAATACTTTCATTAAATTACAATTATGTTAAGGCATTTCTGTTCAGCTAAATGAAGTCCAAGTCCGCCTGAGGCTTGTCGGTACAGACAATAAGGCATAGAAGGATCTCCCAGTTTCGCATTATCCATGAAAGTTTCTGTGTGAGACATTAAGCAAACACCTGTAAAGTACAGATGTATCCTCCAATTCATTTTCTGTTTTGATGTTTTACTGCAATTGAATGTTCCCCTTTTTTATATCTTGATAGACTGTGGCGTCTCTTGGAAGTGAACTTAAAGAAGGAGAAAAAACCCAGTCAGCTAAAACAACTGAAGTGGAGAATAGGCTTTCTGCTTTAGAGGTAAAAGTGAATCATAGTATTGGTGTGGCAAATGGACAAAAGGCAAAATTGTTGACAGTTATATTTTTCCATGAGCTTTTAAACTAAAAAAAACAACAACAATCACTGCATTGTTCAGAACTGGTTAGTAGTGTCAGGTTGCCTCACATTTTCTTTCCTCATCTCTATGCGTCTAATCAGAAGTTGTTGATTTTAAGCAAACGTACAAATTTTCCCCTACATTAGTTTTTGTTTTTCAAAAACTTTGTATATGCACATTTTATTCAATGAATGTTTTTTCGCGGTTTCATTCTAATGTATATTTATCACCCTTCAAACTTTCATTGATTGCATTGTTTCTTTACGATAATACTAAGCTAAAGGAACTTACAATTCTGAAGTTTATAAATTTCAAAATTTTTAAATTTTTAGTGTGGTAAAATTTTCTTTAGTATCCATTTGTCAAATATAGATTAATTGAATGAATATCAGAGATATAGTCTCCCTGTTCTTGATATTCCTTACATAGGCAAACCAACTTGAAAAATCATCTGAAATGATGCAAAAGAAGAGCTCTGTGGATGAACAGGTATGTAACAGTGTGATTATGGGTTTTCCAGCATACCTTTAAAGTTCATGTTTTTTTAACTCTTCCAGTTAAAAAGGCTATCTCTCATTTTTCTCTCTTTCTCTCTCTGTCTCTATCTCTGTCTCTTTGGGTGTCTCTCACTCAGTCTCTGTCTGTCTGTCTTCTGCTGTCTCTCTCTTCTCCTCTCTCTCTCTTTCTCTCTTCCTCTCTCTCTCTCTCTCTCTCTCTCTCTCTCTCTCTCTCTCTCTCTCTCTCTCTATCTCTCTCATCTTTTTATCTCTGCCCCTCTGGGGACAAACTGGCTCAAGTGGTAGAGCATTGAGCATTGGTTCCCCAGATTTGGAGGCCCTTGATTCGAATCCCACAGTTGACCGATTTATTTGTCCGATTTTATCTCCTGTAATTAGTTGGGTCTTTCATGGCTATTTGCGTTAATGCTTCAGGCATAAATTTAGTTAAGGTGTCAGTCTAGAATCACCTGCTGGTAATTTGATCTGACAGGTGAGGTCGTTGCCTAGGTCTCGCTGACGATGCACAGGAAAAAATGGTTGGGAATGAACACATTACGATTGCTACTCTAATTTTTAAGCAATGTCAAGTGTAGCATTGGCTTGTCCACAATATAGTCTACATTGTGCTGGCGTTGGACGCTAAACCAACTTAACGAATTGCCTCTCTTATTCTCTCTCTCTCTCTCTCTCACTCTTTATTTCCTTCTCTCTCTTGCTCACATATTAAATCACCGTATCCATAGACATACCTATCTTTTTCTCCTTACATTGAAAATGCTATTGATCACAGTCCATAGTTTATACATTTTTTTAAAACTTGACCCTTATTTTGACTTGATGCATGCAGTGATCTGTGTTGTCTGTATGTTGATATGAGTTTTCAATGTTTGCATGTTCCTCTCCATATCTAGTTTAGAGACATGTTGTCACAGCAAATAACAGAAGTTAATGAAACGGCAAAATCTCAAATTGCAAATGTCAGGAATGACCTCAGTTTACTTCAAGTAAGTTGTGTTTTTTTCTCTGTTTATTTGGATAACTTCTTTTTTTAAAGTAAGAGACCCTTAATTTATTCTTGTGCAGTTACCGATCAATGTATAAAAAAATTATCCACCCAAAGTTTTCTCTACTGTATAAACATTTTTTTCCTACTTTTTTGTTACCAATCACCATGTTTTAACCCTTCCTTTGCCATTTACGTGTACTTCTAACACAGTGTTTTCTACCCTCGTTACCACTGTCGTATATTTTTCACACAGTTTAAAAACACACCCTGAACCCATCCAAGTATAATTTCCATTTGATGGTAGGTCACAGTAACCAACATTAACAAAATAACGAATACTAGAAATCCTTTGTAAAACACAGTAATTTAACTTGAATAATAAACACCTGGTTTGATGGTTAAGAATACAACTCACAAACGTCTAGATCTAAATCAACACTTGACAATTATATCTAGATCTATAATCGTTCTAAACAGCAAAATACAGCGTTCACTTGAGCACAAAGTATAAACATTTTTTGCTCTGTGCAAAACCATAATGTGACCAGCTGAGGCAGAAGTCCTAGTATCGTCGCCTTGTCTCGTGTGTGACAGCACATTAAATTGTCAGACGTCAGTCTTGGGACTCATCCGCAATATAGCCAATCACATTAAACTGACACAGACCCAACCAATAGTGGGCAAAATCTAACCACAGACTTCCTGCGTCGGAAGCCAATGTTCTGTAATGGAATGGTTAAATTAGATCTATGATATTATTCTAAGGCAGCAGCATATCTACGTACGAAAGAAATATCCAACTCACGTGTTCTCTATAGTTGCATATGCTTGGTTTACTTAAAATAATTCTGTGGTCTGAGTGGAAAGTTTTAGTCTAGAATCTTTTCCGAACTGTTAAATTTTTATAGCCTCTTTCTTTTGAGTTATTCTGGATGATTTTAGCTGAATTGTCATCATAACAAAATTTTAATGGGTTGATCATTTTTACTGTCATAATTCAATGGAATAAGATTTTTTTTTGTTGTTGTGCATGTTTGGTATCTATATATACTACTTTATGTTCTCATAACTCATTGTTTGTGATGCTTAAAAGGAAAACAAAAAGGCTTTGATTTTCATGATATACAAATATGCATTATTTCCCCCCCCCCCACAACTCTCAAAGAGATATCATGTGAATGGTTTTAACAATAGTGCACTTAAATTTTTATAAATTATCTTTATAGGTTTACGCACAAAAGTATATTAACAAATATGAAAAGTCACAACATCCATTTGAATTGAGGCACATTTGTTAAACGGACAAACTACATGTAACAGTTGTGGTCGACAAGGCTGTGATGAAGAATAGTCTTTTTCCCTCAGAGCTGTGCAAACATAAACTATTAACTAAGAAATATTAAAACATTGTTGCTGGGTATGCCTCCCAAGGTTTTATTTATTTTTCTTGTCATTTGTAGGGAAGACTGTCTGCTTTGGAATCTTATTCCCAGTCCAAAGAATCTGGATTAGGACACGATGAAGTAGAATCTCTAGTGATGGCCTTGATTCAAGAAAAGGTCAGTAGCAATTCTTGTTTGATAACTTGCATTAAATTTGATAACCTTGAGCATTTGTTGGCAACACCGTCAACAGCTCTTAGAATATAAAATGCTGAAAGTCTATAATCCTAATTCTTTTACAGGGAGCTTGAGTCACTATCACTTAAAACTATTTTCTCACGGAACTTAAAATTTTTTTGTTCGTTCCTAAATTTTCTTAGGGGTAAGTAGAATGTTACACTTGTTTCTTTTTTTCTCAAAATGCTTTTTATCGAAACTTATACTCGGATAACTAAATAGATACCTAATTGCCTAAGCTAAAAAGAATCTGCTTATTCCAATATTTGTTTTTATTAATACAAGAAGGCTCTTATTGTAAATATTGTTTAATACTTTTTTGTTTTTTCCTTATTGATTTCAGTTTCAGTCAACATGCAGATGATAATTGTATACATTTATTATTTATTGAAAAATATCCAGTCATTCTTTTATTTCTTTGTCATTAATATGGCTGCACTTCATGATGATCCTTTACTTGTATGACATATTTGTCTTCTGTGACAGATGACTAACATGACTCAGTCCTCTGTGGCTGCCACCAGCAACGAACTAACTGATGGATCTCCAGATGCACTGTCCCAACTTTCTGAAAGAGTTAATTATTTTACTCAGATTTTGAATTCCAAGGTGAGGGAAAAAACATAAAAGAAACAGGCAGTGATAATTATTTCCTAATTGTATTTTTTTTTTCACCTCATAATTGAATGAAAAAAAAAATTCAATTTATATGAAGGATGCAACATGTACTGATGTTTTGTAGTGTGTAGTAAGAGGTCCTTTATTCTTCTGATGCCCAAAAGGAAAAGTTTTGTCTTTAGTACTTTAGTACAACTGTTTGCAGTCCAAGAAGTATATAATAGAAACTGCAGTCTGATTTTGCAACCATTCTCATCAACTTGGTTGAATGGGCCTAATTCACTGCTAGGGACGAAATGAGATATACAGTAGTCTTGCTTTATGAATTCCATTCCTTATTTCCATAAATCTCAAACTTTAAATGGTATGTTTCAATATGAGACATACAATTTTTTTGTAAGTTCTTGCTGAAATGCACATTTTTTAAATTTTCTTTAAATAATCTCATATTTAACAATCAGCTTAATTTCTTTCAGGCTGATTTTGCTGATAATATGGACCTTGTATCCAAGGGAGACTTTATTTTGTTCAAAGGAGACACATTGATGAATTTTGAGGTTTGTTAAATGTTCCTGGTCATGTTTCCTTATTTTTTTTTACAAATTCAAAATTAATTTGCTTTTTGTGATGAACGTTATTACTTTAATCAAATTTGTATGAACAGTTTTTATTTGTCCTGTATTGGGTCTTCTGATAATGAAGGGTACTGTTTTCATTAAAATATTTTCAATATGCAATTCAGTCAGGATGATAAAGGCACAAGTTGCTGATGATATAAGTTTTGAGCCAAGAGCCCTCTATACATAGAATGGCTGCTCTCTTAATTTTTCACTGATAGAAAATATCTTTGGTTCTATAAATTAACAAAGTGCCTTTGATGCTTATAAACATCTTATCAACAGCTTAAAAAGTTGGATTCTAACTTACGTCTAAATCACCCTGGTTGCTTAATGTATGTAATGTATATCTGCATTACAAAGTCATTGCTTACTCTTGGATCAATACATTTTTTTAGACTAGGAAGATATAATATATTGTTATTTGTTAGAAAGATCTAAAAAAAAAAATAGTATTATTTTCACTTTTTCAGCTATTAATCAATTCAAATATTCAAAGAATTCTCTTTCAGCCACTTACAAAACATGATGTCCAACTATCAGTGTGCTTCATTATATTGAAATGGCTATAATTTGTCTTTCAGAAGATCTATAAATTGGCGTGGATTTTGCTTTGGACAGTGAAGATAATGTTTGGCTTAGAGAGAAAAAAAAAAAAGAAGTCCTGAGAGACCAAAGGGTTACTTTTGGTCTTATGTATGAGGATGAGAAGTAAAATTGCTTTTTTTTTTAATTAACAATTTTTTAAACTTTGTTTACTTGTGATAAATTTGCTTAATTCTCTTCAGTACTGTGTTCCTTTACTGTGTCTGAATTTTATGTTGTTTTCTCCTCTAGACTGTCAACAAGACTGTTTTTTCCCTAAGTGCTGAACTCGAATCTTTGATGCACCGCCTTGATGCAGTTGATGCGGCAGTGCTTAACATGAGTGCTTTGTTGATACCTAAGAGTGAACAAGTAGATGATAATCAAGGGGATAATAATCCTGTCTTATCAAGCTCTAACAGTCGCTCAACTACTGTATCAACTGTTGAAGGTGTTCCTAAAACCTCAGTTCCTTCAGGTGATTGATACAATTTTTTGCTAATATCAGATAAGCCTCAATCATATACATTTTTTTTTCCAAAATTTCTAATTGTTTGTAGCTTTTATTTTAGCCAATATATGCTCAGGTATAATAATTTGTCTCTATTAGCATAGGATAAACGTCCACAAGTATTAGTGCTGCCCTTTTTTTTTATTGAATATAAGGGTGGCAGTAAGTAAATAAGACCTAACGGTATCTTGTAATATTATTTCTATTTTATGGTACTTATAGTCAAATTTCTTGGATTCTAAATGTTAAGGAATAGTTAAAATAATAATTTTTGCCTTGTATTTAAACTAACAATACTTTGACAATCTATCAGAAACTGATTTTGTTGTCCTTCAGTGTTTATAGGTGGAATTAAAATTTTCTTAAATGATTATTGATTTCATGGAAGAATTTATATGTGTTTACAATCATTTTATTTACCTAAATGGTTCATGTTTCAATTTCATCGGATAAGTGAGTTATATTATAACAACTATTTTGAAAATGAATTTGAAAATTTGAAATGTGGTTTTCTTTATTTGTTTTAAAGCTTCAAGTTCTCAAAATCCACAAGGAATAGACCAAGAATCACAAGGACTTCAGATTGAAGGAATTGAGACTGCAGAAGGTGATTATATCCAATTGAAATAGGCTGTTCTTATTTTAACTTCTTTTAATTCATGGAATTTCAATCGCTGTCCACAGTCAGTTTCTCCTGGCCAATAACCTAGATTACTTCTAGGTTATTTAGTACTTTTTAAAAATGATTTTTGGTTTAAAAAAACAATAAATTAACGTGTCTGGTGCTTTTCGTTTTTCCTAATTGTTTTGTTCAGATTCCTAAATATCAAATAAATTACCCTAGTGTCCTTTCCACTATTGCTAACATAATTCTAGTCTATTCTGAGCCCTTTTTGAAATAATTTTACATCTTTTCATTGCCTTCTAGGGAAAGATAGACAATTTTTTTAAAAATGAAAGTAGAATCAAAAAAGGAACACAGGTTAAGAGCTATAACTTCTGGTGGCTGTGGCGAGAACTGTCTTTTAAATGAGAGGAACTAAGATCTCTTAAAGATTTCATAATAAAGTTACTTTTATTTTTGGCAATTGTAAGAGGCACTATCAAGCATAAGTTAAATGGGTTGTTTTGCTGTTCTGAGGTTTTGTCACAGCAAAGATATTGGTCAGTGCTAGATTACAAAAGATGTTTGAGTGAAGCACACAATTTTTGTTTTTTTTTGGTCATGAATATGCTGGCTTGCCAAATATATAGTCGGGCTGACGTCTCCCTGCAGATTGCCAAATACGACTTTAGTCGTAGTTCATAACCTCACCACTTAGACAACGATGGACGAAAAGTATGAGTGTGAAGTTTATCTAGCGTTACCCTCCCTTCGACCACAACACTTCCAGCTATACAGTTTCAGCCATTTGATGCGAGATTCATAAGAACTGAGGCTGGCAACGGAACAAGGCACCACAACACACAGACATGAGTCTGGCAACGATTCTAATGACTCTGACAGTGAAAATGAAGTTTTTGTTGATCCTTAAGTTGATGATGGGGGTGATTAAGGGGGCGTGGCCGTAATGATGAGCTACAGTGGCAGTATCTTCAAGACTTTGAAGCAGGCAACACATTAGATTATGCCACAAACTTTGAACCAGTGGATTTTTTTCAACTCTTTTTCTCAACCGAAGTTATTGATATTATCCGTGACGAGACCAATTGCTATTGTGATAGTGGTGTTGCAAACACTCCCCTCAAGGATAAGTCATGGAATTAAAAAATTGGACTCATGTTGATGATAGTGATGTGAATGCACTTATTGGTCTGAGAGTAGCCATGGGCATGTGTTCCAAGTCTGCAGATAGTTTTGGCTGAATGAAACACCTTATGGTAAGGTCATGTCTTGAAAACGTTACCAACTCATCAGTTCCTTTCTTCACTTCTGTAACAATGACCATCGTATTCCAAGGATGCAAGATATGATAATCTGTTCAAGATTAGACCAATCTTGACATCATTCTTCCCCTTTTTCTCAGATACTATAGCCTTACTCAACAACTGTTCGTTGATGAGAGCATGGTTGCCTTCACGGGACATCTTTTATAGGCAGTACTTGTCTGCGAAGCCCACTAAATGTGGAATTGTTCATGTTAGCTGATGGGAATAGACACTTGTTTGAGACTGAAAGTTTACACCAGAAATAAAGGATTTTGAAATAGAGCCAGACCTAGGCCTCAAAGGACGCTTGCTTTTTTGCGATGATTACTACACATCTATCAACCTTTTAAATGATCTCACTGAACAACAGATTGGTGCCACTGCAACCATTCTCGAAAACCGCAAGAACTTTCCTACTGGTTTGAAATCCAAAAACCAAAAAAAGGTGATGACTGAGCTTTCTGGCAGGAACGGAAAACTTTTTGTTTCAACTCTACAAGACACCAAATGTGTGAATTTTCTTTGTACAGTACACAACTCTACAGTGGAAAAACGAGTCCGATCAGGAAAGGAGTCAACAGGATTTTAGACACTGAATAAACCACAAGCTGGTGTGGACTGCAATAAGCACATTGGACGAGTCGACACTTTCGACAAAGTTTCTGGATATTATAACTACCCATGAAAGTGCATGAAAAGGTATATAATCCTGTTCCACTTTTTCATTGATGCATCACTTGTCAATGGTTTTGTTTTGTACAAAATTACAAATGCAAACAACATGACTTCCAAGCGCTTTAGAGAGATGATCTGTCTCAGTCTCATTCAACCAGCAGTTGAAAGGCAACAAGAGCGTCACCACAATGCACCTGCTCCGGCCCTCTCTCAAATGCATGCTGCTCATTACTCCTGCACTTAATCACATTATTGAAACTTTTTATGCAAGTGCAATGTGTCCATTGTAAGAATTAAGCTAAGTAAAAAATGGATGATTTGTTTTGTGCCCTGGATGGCCTGGAACAAAAATGTTTTCAGAAAATTCACAATTTTTTTTTTGGGGGGGGGGTTGGAAGTAATCTTTTGAGATAGCTAGATTTTTTTTTCTTTATTTCTTCATGCAGATCTCCACAAAGCCTGGGAGACATGGCCACAGATTGATGGGCAGCTAAGCACAGATGTTGTCCTATCTTTGCTGAAAAACAATAGCACAGAAATTACAAATACATTGGAGACTTTTGATACAAATTTTGATAGTTTCTTCAGTGAAGAAGAGTTGCAAAATGCTTTAGACCTGCAGGATGTTCCACCTCCAAGAAGATGTAAGTTTTTATAATAAAAGATAAAGGATTCTTGTGAAAAAAAAGACAACACCTGTCATAGCATCTTATGTTTATGTTTAAATCTACATAGAAATAATGGCTGTAAGCAATTTTTTGATGGGCAAGGTTTAAAGAAAGGGGATTTCAATTTTTTTAAATTTAAATAATGGAAAAGGAAAATACAAATCTGGTCATTGGGAATTCCAAATAGATTTCCACAGTATGAGTGGTGTGTTGAAAGGGACTTGTATTTTGCATTCTATTATTTCTATGTCAAAACCTATTTTTATCATGCTGGTCTTTGTTTTGTAAGAAACCATGCAAGAAACAAAAACAATCTTTTATATCTTGCAGAGTTGTTGGACTTGCCCGCAGTGACATGCTGTCTCCCAAGTGCCAGAGTGATTGGTAACAAACAGCTTACAAAGTGCTAGCTTGGAATTTTAAGTACTTAAACTGATTCAGTGATTGATTTATTTAAAATGTGTGCCTTAATTTAAAATTGGTATAGAACTCCTTTTACTGTAAATATTCTCCAAAAAGAAATTTGTAGAAATGGGTTATATAATGGAAGCAGAGAAGTCAGATTGATACTTACCGTTATTTGTAAAATGTACGTATATTTTAAAATCTCTCATTGACAGAAAATGTTTCTATAAATGTTCGATCTTTTCTTTTCTTTTTTTTTACCTTGTCTCAAAAATTTTTTTAGTAGGCACTTGGTGTAACTTTCATTCACTTTTCTTTTTTTTTAGGCACTCTGTGTCTTTTTTATTTTATTTTGTTAATAGATTTCTCTATAGTGTTGAGTTTTTGCATTAATATTTTTTATATAGTAGTAACGCAGAAGCAAACTTTTTTTGCCTGAAAGAGATAATTTTTTAAATTTGTTTTTTTTTCTTGTGCTTGTTTTGTAAATAGAATGAAAAATAGATCAAATCATACTTTCCCTTTTTCCTGAGCTTTCTTGTGTTTTTTGTTTTTTTCTATTGGCCCATCCAAAAATGATGACGATGGGAACAAAAAAGAGTTGACATTTTCAAATATAATGCAAATCATTTTTCAATTCAAATTGAACCTGCTCAGTATTCTTGTTCAAAACTATTGTTCCTTATGATTCTACTTGTTCATGGCAGAAAATAACAAATATGTAATTATTATCCTTCCTTGCTTTTTATGCTGTTAATCCATGATCTCTATGCATTTCCTGTTTGTAAATTTTTACATCGTTCCTCACACTGTTCTGATTGTGTCAGGAAATACTCACTGTAAAAGCGAAGAAAAAAAAATTGTCTTTTTAAAATTTTAATTTCTTTGTCTCAATTTCTCTACCAGTCTTCTGGATAAAATGCATTGCCTCGTTAAAAAGTATAAAGTAATGTTGGATTTTTTTTCTTATCAGTTTTATATCACAATATATTTGGCATACAGGAAATCAACTTTCTTGTACATCTAACAAAGGCTGAATTTAAAAGTCTGGTTTTGTCTGGTTTAAACCATTCTGAACTAACAAAATCTGCAATGTAGTTATAATATTTTGTGTTGACAAAAAACAAACTATTTTAATGTATAAATACTTGTTTGTCTATGTCTACTTCTTTAATATCGCCACATGCCAACATTGCATTGTTGGATGTCACAAGAGTTTTAAGTTGATGAATGTTTGAATCTCAGAATAGTTGAGTTTCATTTCTTTTCCCAATGCATATGCTATGAAAGAGCAAAGAGAGAGTAAATTAACTTACTATATGTATATTTATAAAAAAAAAATTTTAGTTTCAATTTGTGGAGATTTAATGGAATTGAAAACTGCCCTGATACATGTGGTTAGCTCTAATTCTTTCTCATTTCTATGGTAAATAAAAAAATGTGTTCATAATGGAATCCTACTTGTAATATACCAGTACCAAAAACACCTCTTATTTCACTCTCTGGCTCAGCCAAAATCGATAAACGCTTTTGTGATATTTTCATGCATCAATTTTTATGCATCTCTGTTACCATTAAACCTTTTTTATGAACTTTCTGCTCTTCTTTTAAAATAAACTGTTTTCCCTATTTACCTAGAGCTAATTGCAATGTTATCCAACGAAAATAATAAGAATGGTTTAAAACTGGTAAGTGCTAAATTGTGAAAGGAAAGATGTGCTTTAATTCTTATATACTATTCCTTAACAATGTTGAGTTTTTTTTAATTTCATTTTCTGCTTTTTAATAGCGATTTTTTTTACTAAGAAGAAAAAAAAATACAGTAAACCTAGGATTTAGCAAATTATCTCGTTCATTTTGAGTAGTTTGTTGAAGCCATGGACAGCCCAGTGCTACTAACATATCTACATTATGTGATCGTACATTGTACCTAAATTGTGTTGAGCCAATCACAATCCTCATCGTTCTGCATGTACCTACAGCTTTCTCACTGACTTCTCTTTCTCAAACACACACATTCACATATATCCTTCGTTAGGCGGATTTGTCTCTTTGATGTCCTATCAATAAAACGTTTGGGAGCTGTCCATAGACTTTTTTCTCCCATGGCTTTATTCTTTTACCCTCCCCTTTTGCTACACTTTAAATATCATTTAATTTTATAGATCATGGGAAAACCGCAATTCTTGTAAGACTGGCGGGCAGATCTTATGTGGTCTAATTTTAACCTGGGAGGCAACTTTGTGACTTTGCCCGCATCGCTGGTTTGTTGGACCGGAGGATGGGTAGATTTGTTTAATTATAAAAAAAGTTACTAAAGACAAAAAAAATTCAGGTTTTTTTTTATTTTGTTGAATGTAGAATGTACTTTGAGACCCAGTTGCGCTGTATCACTCTAATTCTGTCTAGATGTGCAGTTTAAAGTTATTTTCCAGCTTATCTTATAATGTTGATACCATCCTGTTCCTGTGAGTAAAATGGTGCTTTTAAGTGACATACCACTTTTGATCCAATGCTCTGTTGAATAAGTCTTAAAAAAGTTAAATTATTTCTACATCTAGTATTTTTCACCCACCTATAGCATTGGCTCTGAATTGATTGTAATATAATTGCAAGTGATATTTATGTTCATTTCACTTCTGTTTTGATTGTACTTGAATTTTAAATTCAATATTTAACGATCAACGATTTCAGTCTTTCATAGAAGCCTACATTATCCCGCCTAACATTTTAATTAAGCCATGTATGATTATGCACAACTGCTTTATACACAGTCATAAAGTTACTCTTCATTTTAATCATTGGGTTCAGCATGCGACTGTTACAATGTGCATTCTTTATTAAATCTTAATTGATTTATCCCCAATTTACATAGAAGAAGCTGTATTTGGACTTAGAAACAAAATTAACATGGAAAGAATCTAGCACTGTAGTCAATCAATCAAGCATTACAATTTTTAGTACATTTAAATAAGGGAAAAGTGTCTTTGGCATTACTTTACTAAACCATAACTAGTAGATACTTATATTACTTCGTATAGTAACATTTTTTAAATGTACCTTCTGAACTACATGTATTTCTGTACTTGACATAAAAGCAGAGAAGATAATTGGACTTCTTAACCTATACTATTATTTTGTGTGGGTATCTAAAATTGTAAGGACTCTACGTATATATCTGTAGAAGTCGTTATCTTGTGCAACCAAATGACATTTTCTGCTGTTTAATTTGATATTATATTATTTGCAATAAAAATTCAAGTTAGTTTATGTTCTGAAATATGTCATTGTCAGTTTATCCAGAAGTAAGGTTTCATTATTTTTATGTTTGAATTTGAAAAAGACATTGACATAAAAATCATTATTCACGATTTTTTTCATAAGGGTTTTTATTTATTATTTTCAGAAGTACTAAGATAACAAACTGTACAACAAATAGCAGAAATCAGATCCAAGACAGGTAGTTTAGAGTAACAAATTTCAAAGGCCAAGTCTATATGACCAGAGCCGGCTATGGATGGGGTCATTTTGAAAAATGTACTGAAGATTAGAAATGAGTCGCACTCTGGTTCGTAGCCTATACCCTGCCAAAGGATGGAAGGCAATGATGATCTTTTCTCCTGAACATGTTGCCGAGATAATTAAAAAAGTTGATCTGTTTATGCAAGATTGTTCCTGTTAAATTGTATATACATTTTAGTTTAAATGTGTGGGGTTGCAAATTCACTTCACTGGTAGCAACAGACTATTTGCTTTAGAGATTAAGTAGAATCCGTTTCTTTTAATTCAATTTTTCCACATGGATTCAAGCTTACTTGTAAATAAAAAAAAATAAAAGTTTTACTACAATCTTATAGTCCATATTACTTAAATATTTGGTAAACTTGAACATTTTGTGGAACCCATTTGAAATAGTATGGA
Source organism: Elysia chlorotica (assembly GCA_003991915.1). Classification (NCBI taxonomy): domain Eukaryota; kingdom Metazoa; phylum Mollusca; class Gastropoda; family Plakobranchidae; genus Elysia; species Elysia chlorotica. The sequence continues at coordinate 87,174 of RQTK01000405.1, forward strand.
TGTTGCTAGTCTTCAGATCATAATTTTACTATTTGAATTTGTTTTCTCCTTGCCATGAAAAAAGATGCTGTTTGGGCTAACTAAGCCTTTGATATAGTGATAAGGATATTTATAGTTTCTTTACAATACATGTTTTTTTTTTTTAACATCAACTATATGATCCTATTATTAGATTACAAGACCTTGACACATCAAATAGAGAACATGTATGTAATTTGTGGACTGATTTAATATTCAGAAATATTTATGCATTAGAAGTTGAATAGAAAAATGCACTGATGAAGTTTTATTTTTTTTATCCTTTTGTATAGAAAACAAAATGGTTAACTGGTTACATGTGTGCTCATGGTTATTATGTATTTGTGATAATAAACAGGCCAATTAAACGAAAGCCATGCATGTATTCGTCTTGTTTAGTATTTTGAAATAGCACAAGTGTGTATAATAAAAATTTAACTTTCCCCTTGAGGGATGAATAAAGATTTCTGTATCCTGTATAAGATCAAAGAATTTGTCATGCAATAGTAAATGATTACAAAATCTAAGATGAAATTTACAAAGAAAAACCTACATACAACACAGGGAGCACATTTAAGTTTTTCTTCTACCTTAAGGAAAAAAGCAAAAACTTGTATCATTCTTTGAGCTGTAAATGAACCCAATACGCAAAAGGGAATATGTATTCAAATTGTCCAGCCCTGCATTATTTTAAATCTATGGATCCTGTTAGTGTTAAGCACTTAGTGGTTCATCAGACACATCTAAATAATCGATTTTCAAGGATGCTATGGAGCAAAAACTTCTTGGACCAAAATGCATCAATTACTGATTAGGACAGGATCATAATACATTAATAGGAAATTTTCATTACTGTTGTTCAGTTGTAAGAATTATGACTGTCATACATATATGGTTAATAATCCAAATATATCGCTGGGGGGGGGGGAGTGAAAATGTTGATACCATACTACCTGATATTTTTATAGATGTTCACGCATATATAACTGCAAATAAGTGATAAACACAAGAACTTTGAATTGCATTTCTTTTATTATTACTGCTTTGAAATTCCAACATTCAAATAAATCCAAATAATTTATTCACGAAGTTCATGTATACAAAAAGTGAACAAAATAGATCATGCATCTAATTAAAAAAAAACAAGTGGATCTACACTGATGATCATTAATAAGTCTACCGATTACTCTTCATGCATGATCAAAATAATACTTGCATCCACGAACACTCCTGATCAAGTGAGACTGAATGCATTTTATTTCGCTCATAGTATTCACAATGTTTCCTCATACATAAACAACACTAAACCTCTCCTCTGGAAGTATTATAAATAACCTACAATCTACAATTAATCATTCTCATAACATACAGCTTATATCTGTTCTCATTTATGTTTAATGTTGCACCTTTGGAGAAAATTTCAAGACGTGGTGCTGCTATGAGAAGCTCAGACCTCATACATGTCAACCCAAAGCACTAGCGATCTGAGCTACCTGCACTATTTCATTTTCAAATCATTTTTATTATTCCACATTTTGAAAACTCTAAAGATAGAAAATACGGGATAAAACTAATTAAAGCTAAACATTAAACTCATTGCATTGCTTTTATTTTTTCAGATAATTTCAACACACAGTTTTATCTCAAAGTTTAAAAAGCAATATTTCTTTTCTACAGAGGAACTGTATTCTTGATGAGAAGCTGACAAGTGTTAACTACCTATACTGGTATGGGATGACTACATTGTTTTCCTTTTAAATCTGTTGCAAAATTTTTTAAAAGCACATCCGATTTATGCCAACTGCCTATCATCATATGCCATGCACATTAAATAATCAAATTTCCAAAGAATCATTGTGCTGAATGGTAATATCTTAAATAGTCATCATCTTTTGGTTTTAAAACACTTTTGTCTCTTAAGTTGACAATCCAACCAGGCTCTAAACCAAAAAATATCTGAAGAGGATCTTTCCGCATCAAAAGCATTTCTTTGAAGGGATCACCCTCAAGGTCTGGCAGCTTGTAGCCATACTTTTGGGCAAGCTTTTCTCTGGCCTCAAGGACTTTTTCTGGATCAGCAAGATACCCGCGGTTATTTGGATCAGAGTAGTACAGGAGGGCATCCTAAAAATAAAATAGAAATAAAAATGGCATGATTAAATATTGTTTTGAGAGGTATATTTCAGAACCACCTTGTATTTTACAGGATGGTTCCTAGATTTTGAGGCACAAGTATGATTTAGTTGTGCTTTCAGTATTGAAATAATTATTTTGAAAACTATTTTCAGCCCTCTTTTTTCTGTAGCATACATCAAAGTTTGAAAACAAAATACTTCTTGAGAAAATATCACTCAGCTACAATTTGTTCTTTCTGTTCCTTTTCTTCAATCATTGGCACAGCTAACCAGGTTTAAACATAGAAAACAACATAACTACAATTAAATTAAGTATATATGTGTTTTTTTTATTTTATACATATCAGTCTACGAGGCACGTTGATTTCAGGATTTCCTTGTGCTTAGTAACAGCTCACTACAATTTTAGAGCAAAAGCAATGATCTAGTCTTGAAATGAAAAAAAGTAACTGATGAATAAAATGTTTAAATTTACTTATCCTTAAAATAAATGGGACACAATCAGGTCATTATCTTGGCTGTGTGCCTAACAACTGCATCAGTCAAATAAACATAACCTCATGCAGCAAATAACATTAATGAATATAATAGCCTCATTGGTTCTTGTTTAACCTTTTCACAGCAAAATTCAATATGCTCATTCCACCTTTGCACTATATTGCTTAATCTACCTGAGGTGGTAACTTGCACTTGGGTATGGGATGTCCTTTCTTAAAGAATGCCAATGGATCATACAGTGCAGCCAAGCTCTGTGGATCGTAGTATCTGGTTGTGATGGTTCCACCATTTTTCTCTATAGCTGCAATAACCAGTTCAGACGTCCACTGTACTTCTGCATTGATCTTTGCAGCAAACTGATCACAGCCCTGCATTAAAAGAAGACGTGAAATCAGTTACAAATTAAGATTCTTAAAGCAGGGGAAAAAGGATTTTTATTTTTTGTATCTTAATTCCTAGACTTATGAATTTTAATCTATGTTTATATTGCACTGTAATTAACTTGGCATCCAATAATTCAACATTTCCTTTAGTTGGAAATCCTTAAAAAGTATGAAATTAATATCTTTTAATTGGTTCTTGCATAAGTTTACATAAGTTGATAATTTACTGCTTTTTTCCCTTTGTTTCAACATGTTTCCAACCCAATAAGACATCAGTACTATTTTTTAAAATAAAAATGTAAAAAAGCAGATGTTTGTATCTGCATTAGACTGATCGGTAACTATGAAAGAATCAATACACTTTGTACAGCCTAGTCAAGCCAATGCATGATGCATTCTGCTCTTCCTCCCTCTGTGTTAACTCACCCCTACTCTTTCTCACTCATGTTCCTCCCTCCTGTTCTTACTTCCTCTGCTTCTCCTTCTGCTCTTCCTCCTCCTTCTTCCCTTGCCCTCCCTCTCTTCTTTACTTTTAATCAACAGGAGTCACCGCTGCTACTAGTATAACATATTAACCGTCTTAGAACATCATAGCCGTTAGCTTGCTTACGTGCCGTAAAAACAAACTCACTCCCCCCCTCCTCTTCCCCCCTTTACTCATCCTCCTGCTCATTCTGCATGCCCTTCTCCTGCTCCTCCTCCTATTTATCTACATCTTCTCCTGATGCTGCACCTCCCCCTACTCCCTCTCCTCTTCCCCTTGTGTTTCCCCCTTTTACCCCCCCCCCCCCCCCCGATTTCTACCCAAACCTCTTCCGCCTACGCCTCCTCCTTCATTTTAATTACTGCTGCTCCTGTCTTCTATACCTCCTCAGCGCTTCCACTTACTCCCCTAGTTCATCCTGATCCAGTACATTTTCCTCTCTATCCATCTCCTTCTGCTCTTCCCATTTTTTCTATTACTGCTCCGTGTTATCATATTCCTCCTACTGCTCCTTTTCCTCTTCTAGCGCCCATGTCCTGGTGCTTTTCCTCTTCCTCCTCCTGCCCCTTATCCTACTACTACTTTTCGTCCTCCTGCTCCTCACCCTACTACTACTTTTCCTCCTGCTGCTCCTCTGCCTTCTGATTAATCTTCCTCTTCCTATTCCTCCTTTTCTCATCTCTTAGTCCTGCTCTTCCTCTCCTCCTCCTCTTCTTGCACATCAATATTGCGCTATTGTTCTTCTTTTTGTTTTACTCTTTATCTTCTATTTTTTTCTCCTTTATCTCTTTGTAAGATTTATAAACAGGGAATATAGAATGGTAGAATGACAGAGAGGATGTCAAGGGTGGTAAATACATTCCTTGTGATAAGCCGTGATGGGCATAAAATCTATGTTTAATATAGTTTTACTTCTACAGAGAAACAGAGAGATAGATAAAAATATAGATAAATAGACAGATAAGTAAATGGATTGATAGCTACATCGATACATAGATGCACTTTTTTACTTTCCGCCACATACAAAATGTTTTTTAGTCCTCTTTTAGGGTCACTGAGAGAAAAATACCCACAGGTGCTTTACTGTTAAAAAAAAGAATGGTGCTGTTAACCTTGCTTTTTTTTTCTTTATGGGTCACCATGTGATTTTCACCCACAAATGGCTTAACGTTATACAAATAAAGAGTGACGGAGAAGGTTAAACATGCTTATGGAAAAGTCAATATATCTAGAACAAAACAAATCAGAAATTTGACTTAATAAGTCATACAGGTTAAATACAGTCTAACAAGAAACAAAGTCAATGGAATGGTATCCATACTTCAGAATTGACAAGTGGAATGTTTCAATATATTATTTCACATAATAGATGTACAAGTAGTTTAACAAGAATATTTTATACCTTCACCAAAAAAAAAAAAAGGTTGACAAACTGAGAGGCATTGAAGGAAAAAAAAAGGCTTGGGGGTGTTAATCTATTGATCCTTTTATGTATTAATGTATACATCATACTATTTTGAAATGTACACATTACATTATTTTTATTTGTCATCTCTTTTTTCATGCAACTGTTTCTTATAAGAGCCTGCAAAACATATTTTTAAAGTACAAAACATACCTCATCAGTAAGGTTTACACCAAAGTGGTTCTTGGAGATATCAAACTTGAAAAGACCAGTGTTACATATTGACGTGATGTCAACAGGTCTAGATGTATTCACCCTGTTCAAGTCAATAAGTCTCTGAAGGTCTAATAACGAAACTGGTGGGTATTGACGACGAACACTGAGGGTAAAAACAGGAAAAATTTACTAATCTTACAACCAAAAAAAAAGAATCTGTATAGATCCATCAAGTCCATGCTTTAATGCTGGCAATCATGCCAATCCATCCCTCACTTTCCCTATGTTAAGCTTTGCTTGTTGTTTACCTTGCTTATTTACCCTTTCCCTTTGATCATTCCACTAATCGCAATCTTTTCTTTTCCCATCAAATGTAAAAAAAGAATTGCTTGGCACCTTCAAATTGTGTAATTTGTGAGGGTACTTTCTTGTTAGTTTCCTGGAACACGATTAATAATCTATCTATACCCAGATTGGTCACTGAAGAAAGAACATTTAATTTGTAAGTCTGTGGATCACTTCAAAATTGATAATTTTCTGGTTTTGCCACAAAAGCAACAGTTAGACAATTGTGTTAATCATCTAATTAATGGAACAATGATGAGAAGTACAAAAAAGAGGATACTCACGCATATTGTGCATAATATCTCTCTCGAGGACTTGTGTCTATCAGTGGGTTCTGCCTTCCCTCATATCCTAAAGGATCCCATGTGCCTCTAGCCCCCTGACCTTTGTCTCCTCTTCCTTTCTTTTTACGATCCCCTCTTCTGTCAGTTTTCTTTTTCTTTAGAAAAAAAAAAAGAAGAAAGAATTTCAATCACAAGCCTGAGAACTTCACATCCTTGAGTGTGAGCAGCTATAATACATGTATACATACACAGCTAAACACTGATTTAAAAAAACCAAAACAAAAAAAACAGCAACAAAAAAACCAAAACAAAAAACAAACTCAGAATGGCCTTTTGACTGTATGAAGATGAAAATTTATGAATGTGATACTGCACACATTTTTTCGAGAAAGTTTTATCTATTTTCTAAATATTTGATAAAACAAAATTGTGATAGCAATACAGGTATATACTGCCAAGAAATATACGACTATCAACTGCTTCATGTCACAAACAAATGAAGAAGAAGAAAAAGCATGAAGGCCTAGACCAGACTTTATAATAAATTCATAAAAGAAAATTGCTATAACATAATAATTTAATGTATGTACATGAGTTTTGACAGAAAAATTATAGTACTCCATCCCCTTTGATGATGAAATAATGTGAAGTACAACCTTCACCACTTGACTGCTAACTAATGATTTTTTACTGTACATTCAAATTGTGAGTTAAAATTTGGCTTTACCAACTGAAAAGCATTACCTATTTATCTTGTGTTATAGTATGAAATCTACTGACAAGAAATACTGCAATGTACACATATTTGTGAAATGTTATCAGTTGGGTAAAAATGTACAAGCATAAGATCTATGTCTAGCGGTAAATTTATAGATAGCACTGTCCATCTCATTTAATGGACAAGTTAAATAAAATTGTGTGTTGGCATTGAATTTGCCCGCAGTGTGTTCTTCATCTTCAAATCACCTTGGCTTTATTCTATTTGTATGTGAAATATTGTTGCGTTTTTCTAAAGATGAAAAACACATTTTTATTTTAATTTACATCCGTAACAATTTTCCACTAGGGAATTACGCTTTTCAGATTTGGGAAATTTCAATATCACTAACTCACAAAAATACATTAACTTGTCCATTAAACGCAATGGGCAGTGTTATTTATATAAATACCTGGAGACGAAACTTCAGAATCTGATGTCACATAGTCATAGAAATCAACGAGAAAAATATGGTCTGCACCCATTGTAGCTTCCAAAATCATAACAAAGGGAAAAGAGAAAATCTCTCTCTCTTATGGAAACGACAAACACAAAGTAAGTGTAGTTGAGTGATTTAACGTCCAACATCAGAACTACATAGGCTATTTATAATATGGACGGGCCCAAAGACTGAGTGACATCTGTCAATTTTATGACTCCTGTCTCAGCAGGTCACATTAAACCGACACCGACCAAACCAGTAGGGAGCGAAATCGCCAGGGCTCAAACCATGAACCTTTTGCGTCGGAGGCGACATTCTATCCCAGGGCCAACCCACCCCACCCCCTCGACAAACACACAAAACTTGCCAGAATTTTGGCAATGTCACAATGAAATAACTAAAGGCCTTCAAATAGCAAACCTGAGAAATACATATTTCTTACAAAGTATGAATAAACTACACATACAGTGCTTTCATGGACTTCAACAACACTTAGAAGTATATAAAGAAGATTGAAAAGCATTTCAAGGTAAACAACATGAAGAAAGTCTCGGAAGGAATGAGTCTGATGAGTGGACCATCCCAAAAGAAAACAGATAGTAAGAGTATCACTTGTACTAAGTAACATGCTAATGAATTGAACAATTTAATGCCAGATTTGACTATAATGATTTCAAAAGTGAGAGAGAAGAGAGGGTTAGAGCAATGAGTGAAAGGCTGGTTGTTGAAGTTTAAAGAATACATATTAGGGAAGAGGAGGTTCTCAGAACTCTTAAAAAGCTGAAACCTAATAAGGCGCCAAGGCCTGACAGGATGAGGTCAAATATTCTAAAAATTTGTGCTCTCCAACTTTATCAAACCCTTAATGTAATTTTTAACATATGTTGTTTAACCCTTTTACACTTACAGTCGCCTGTCTGGAAAACAGTCACCTGTCTAGAACCCCAAACAATCCCCGTACCTAAGAAATCTAACGTGCAATGTATGAACGATCTTCCCCTTATCCCTTTGACTTCATATGTCATGAAATGAAAGATGTGTCCTGTTCCATTTTAATCCGCTTCTAAATTAATTTATGGATCCTCTCCAGTTTGCCCACCGAGCTAAAATAGGCGTCGATGACGCTATTTTACATGTCATGAACAATATTTATCAAACCTGGCACATTTATACGCTCAATGTTATTTTATTTCTCTGTTGCCGCCTCTTCTATGGCAATTTAGGTGTACATACTTGCATATATGGCCTCTCACCATCCTAATGTTAAATGTTCCTGTGGTCCCGCTCTTAGAGGAAATCTCTTCGGAGAAGGTTGGACACCTTCATGAGGTCTTTCCTGTTCTCACAGAGGTCCAGACAGGCGAGACCGAGGATCTGGCGGTATAACCAGAATCGGGAGGAGGTGAGCCCCCTTCAAGGTGCAGAACCAGAACCCACTGGTATGTGGTATACGCTATGGGCCTCATCAACTCACCCCCTCTCTCTTGAGGGAATGTCCAAACTTATCCTAAACTTTTCTGTCTTTGTGGTTGACATGTGATGCAACTTGATTTTCTGAGAGTATTTCTCCGGACAGAGGTGATGTGAACGATATGCTGGTATGGACATGGGGACGAGGAGGCTGGAGGTGACATACAGCAACCCAACAAGCGATCCAGGACGTGGCGATCCTCTGTCTGTGTCTGGTGTCCCTTCCCACATCTCTTGCCTGTATGCCCTCTTGGCATCACTCACTTTTTTGAGGAACCCTTAGGGAATTTTCATTTTGATGCATCACATGTTGGGGTGGTCAGACAAACCACAGGCTCCCCAGCTAATATGATATGATGAAGAATCAGAAAAATATATGCCACATTGGTCGTCGCGTGGATAAACAAGGACCGTGCAGCACTGTAGCGAGGAACCAGGCTGCCTGCTGTGAAAAGTTAGTTACTGGAACACTACTCAACATTTTGGGAAGTCAATATTTGTGGAATTAAAAAAAAAAAGGTGGAACTAGCGAACCTGTTCAGCAAAAAAGATATACATGCAGCCTACATTCGGGAAACCCTACATAAAAGTTCAGATTCACACATTACATTACAGGCTATACGCATTATGCCTGTAAATGTGAAGATTGTAGAGGCAAACTACGTTAGAAATGACCACCAAGCTACAGTCGATTATTAATGACTCAGCAGAAATATTTAAAACCACACTCTGGCGCATTAATCATAAGTTTGTCCTCTACAATATAATAATTAATAACCCACCTCTCAACTTTCAACTTACTTCTAATGATTTTCATAAGACAGTATTTGCAGGAGACTTTAACGGACATTCACCTCAATGGGGATACAGGGATCTCAATGACACAGGCAAAGCCATTGAAAAGCTAAGTGGAAGCACAAACCTTGTAGTACTCCAAAACAAAAACTCCCCACCATCACTCCTTCACAGTGCCCACATTACACTGAGCAGACCAGATCTTCAGATCTGTTTCATAAACAAACAGAAGTCCTTGACAGCATGGGAAGTGACCACAGGCCCATTCTAACAGCCATCACTTCTGCCCCCCAAAAGAATTTTCCTGTGAGAACAAGATGGAACTTCAAAAAAGCAAACTGGGAATTGTACCGCCAAACCTCAGACCTGCATTTAAGCAATATTGAGAGAAGTACAGATGTGCATACACTAAATCAAAACATCACAGAGGCAATATTGAGAGCTGCACAAGTCAGTATGTAGGCCAAAAAGCACATAAGAAACAGACTCACTGATCATTATTATTTTAAACATTCAGAATTATCAAATCATCATCATCATCGGTATTTTGATTAACGTGCAGGTACTGGGGCAACATCCACATCAGTGGACCCCCTTCCAGGTAGCTGGCTTGCTGCACGCATGGCTGATCTCACACCAGATCTCCAGGTGTTTCTGTCATGAGGGTCAGTTGTTGAGAGTTTCCAGTCTTTCCGATCCCTCTCTGTCACCTGCTTCCATGTCATTCTGGGTCTCCCTTTTCCACGACTTCCTGTTACTTGCATGTCCAATGCTGTCTTGATAGCTCCGCTTGACCGTTCCACGTGGCCATACCACCGGAGTCTTCTCTCCTTCAGAATGAGGTTCAGGTCCTCAAGGCCAAGAAGCGTCAATAGCTCATTTGACCTAGTGGTGGCCACATCTTCTGGCTTCACATTGCAGATCTGTCTTATCATTGCCCTGTCGTTTCTCTGCAGGCGTTGAAGGTTTGGCTTGGTCAAGGGCCATGTCTCGCTAGCATGGAGCATTGCACTCCGCACACAAGTGCTGTACACATGACCCCGCGTCTTGTATGAGAGGTGGCGAGACAAAAGAACTGGTAGTAGTTCTTTAAACTTCTTCCAAGCTGTCTTCACACGTGTTGTGGTTGCAAGGTCACAGCCACCAGCTGCCGAGAGCATATCTCCCAGGTAGCAGAAAGAAGCTACGACATCCAGCTTGTCGGATCCCACCTGGACTTCACTCTGTGGTCTGCCATCGATTGGTCTCGCAGTTCCCTGGCATCGACTGCACTGGAAATCTGAGTCCTTCGTCAGGCGTTTCAGCCCGCTGCATTTCTTGTGTACCCACTTCTTGCAGCCTTTGCAGAAAATGCTGTTGCTACCTACACCAGTGCAGCAGACAGCACAGGGGAACTCGCCTGAGTACTGAGTGTGCATACACTCTAAATCAAAACATCACAGAGGCAATATTGAGAGCTGCACAAGTCAGTATGTAGGCCTATACCAAAAAGCTGTCACAGCAAATACAAACCTTTTTGGAACGACAAGATTAAGGAAACAATAACTGTGGGCAAAACAATATATAACAGAACTAGTGCTAGTGTAAAACGGACCGTGAAGACAGCCAAACAGCACTTAATGGGCAAACTCGTGTGATGAACTTGATCTCTATTATAGTACCAGAATCTACATTTACTAATGTAGATCTAGTGTGCATTGCAAAATTTGGACAAAACCCTACATATACGATAAAGAGGCAGAAACACTTGACACTGCCCTCTAGGCTACTGCGTGAATGTATCTAGATCTAGATCTAGATTATTATACCTGAACTTAACTGCTCTAGGGCCTAGACTAGGGTCTAATGAGACTAATCTATAGATCTAGATTTATTTCCAACCTCAATATAGATCTATATAACGTAAGGATCAAATGTAGCCCTATTATTTTCACTTACAAATGCAGTGTGAGGGAGAGGCTTGATGTTATTTAAAGCCACTCTAGGCATTGATTTAATCAAATTCAATGCTCGCTCTGTGACTTTGGACGACATGTTTCCATCACCATTCAGCATTCAGCAGTAGACTTACGCCAGCCCGAACGTAAAGCACGTCTACTTTCATTTTCGTATACTTCATCGATAACCTATGACCTTGGGTGTTGTTTTGTTTGTGATCCTAGCTTAGTACTTTTTTTTATTTAACTGATGCTGAGTTAATTGTTACTTTTCATCAACTTGCGGTTACAGAGAGAACGTATGCCGGCTAGTGATTGGTTGTTATTTTCATCACCTCAGGCCGAAAGCTACAGGTCACAGGTCACTTTAGGTTCACTTCCAGTGCAATTGTTCGAATGTAAACAACTTGCTGCATCCTTCTTCGTCCAACTACCGGTACTTTTTCTAGACCTATCTAACTAGATTTATAGAACCAATAGCCTATTACTCTGTAGTAGCCTACAACTGAATCATGCCAGGTATTGTTATCCAAAATGAAGGCTTGAATTTAATTATTGTGGTGTGATATGGCACAATTTTTTTTAGATCTGGCCTTTATTTTATTTTTATTTTGTTTTGCTGGGGAACGCATGCTTACTAAAAACTTCGCTATAATACGCATGCATACTAAAAAAAACTTCGTCATTATACTGATAAATATTAGCCGCAGGTCCCTGGTTCGAATACGCCTCTTTTTCTATTGAACTACTACAAAGACGTGGCAATAAGCATAAGGGCTAAACCTAGCCAAGCCGCAGGTCCCTGGTTCGAATCCCACTCTAGCTGCACTGACCAGCCCTGATAGGGCGAAACACAAACTCCGTGCCTATGGTTAAGGGTAGATTTCGCCTGTATCTACAATAAAACTCCCCTGGAGACACATTTGTTCAAATTTCGAGGAAGAATCTGTAGCAATAGAAACCTCACTCCACTACAATGGGTGTCTGGCTCAAGGCTAATTATTAGATAGTCTTCAGCGTATTCTGGGATTTCTAAAAGACATCGATGTTTATAAACAAAAAATTAAATGTATGCATGGATCTTTTAAACTGCTGAATAATTTATTCTTTACTTAAGACGATGGGTGTCTGGCTCAGGTAGTGAGACGATGGGTGTCTGGCTCAGGTAGTGAGACGATGGGTGTCTGGCTCAGGTAGTGAGACAGTGGGTCTCTGGCTCATGTAGTACGACAGTGTGTCTCTGGCTCAGGTAGTGAGACAATGGGTGTCTGACTCAGGTAGTGACACAATGGGTGTCTGACTCAGGTAGTGACACAATGGGAGTCTGACTCAGGTAGTAGGACAATGAGTCTCTGGCTTAGGTAGTGAGACAGTGGGTGTCTGCCTCAGGTAGTAAGACAATGGGTGTAGGCTCAGGTAGTGAGACAGTGGGTGTCTAGCTCTTGTAGTGAGACAATGGGTGTCTAGCTCTTGTAGTGAATTCCCCTTTCTTATATAAAAAATTCACGGTGATTGATCCACTGTACGAACAACGCCACCTTCTTGAACGCGACGACCACACGCGCAATTTTCCGCGGTTCCATTCATCATCTCAACAGATTCTCAAGCCTGCTTCGAAGAAGCAAGTGAAGCGGTTCGATCTGTAGCTTGGTAGTTTGCTGCTTACCACCTTTTCTTCACAGAAAGCCAGCCATTCCACTCTGCAGGGCTTCCACTCTTCTGGTCACCTTTAAAACCACACTCTGGCGCATTAATCATAAGTTTGTCCTCTACAATATAATAATTAATAACCCACCTCTCAACATTTATTTACTTCTAATGATTTTCAAAAGACAGTATTTGCAGGAGACTTTAACGGACATTCACCTCAATGGGGTTACAGGGATATCAATGACATCTATATATGCAAAGCCATTGAAGAGCTATGTGGAAGAACAAACCTTGTAGTACTCCAAAACAAAAACTCCCCTCCATCACTCCTTCACAGAGCTCACATTACATTGAGCAGACCAGATCTTCAGATCTGTTTCATAAACAAACAGAAGACTTTGACAGCATGGGAAGTGATCACAGGCCCATTCTAAAAGCCATCACTTCTGCCCCCCAAAAGAATTTTCCTGTAAGAACAAGATGGAACTTAGAAAACGCAGATTGGGAATTGTACCGCCAAACCTCAGACCTGCATTTAAGCAATGTTGAGAGAAATACAGATGTGTATACACTAAATCAAAACATCACAGAGGCAATATTGAGAGCTGCACAAGTCAGTATGTATACCAAAAAGCTGTCACAGCAAATACAAACCTTTTTGGAAGGACAAGATTAAGGAAACAATAACTGCGGGCAAAACAATATATAACAGAACTAGTGCTAGTGTAAAACGGACCGTGAAGACAGCCAAACAGCACTTAATGGGCAAACTCGTGTGATGAACTTGATCTCTATATAGTGCCAGAATCTACATTTACTAATGTAGATCTAGAGTGTATTGTAAAATTTGGACAAAACCCTACATATACAATAAAGAGGCAGAAACACTTGACACTGCCCTCTAGGCTACTGCGTGAATATATATCTAGATCTAGATTATTATACCTTAACTCTAGGATCTAATGAGACTAATCTATAGATCTAGATTTCCAACCTCAATATAGATCTAGATCTATATAACGTAAGGATCAAATGTAGCCCTATTATTTTCACTTACAAATGCAGTGTGAGGGAGAGGCTTGATGTTATTTAAAGCCACTCTAGGCATTGATTTAATCAAATTCAATGCTCGCTCTGTGACTTTGGACGACATGTTTCCATCAGCATTCAGCATTCAGCAGTAGACTTATTAAAACTTAGCCGACACCGCCGAACGTAAAGCACGTCTACTTTCATTTTCGTATACTTCATCGATAACCTATGACCTTGGGTGTTGTTTTGTTTGTGATCCTAGCTTAGTTCTTTTTTTTTTATTTAAGCTTAACTGATGCTGAGTTAATTGTGTTACTTATTAACGCTCAACGCAAGCTACAGTGCGAACGAAAAAAATTATTCGCAGTTTCATAATTTATTTCTCTATTTTCAATACTTTTTTGGTTATATTTCAAATGGTCACCACTATTTTGATCTTGACTAAAAACGAACAGTTCTTTGACATAACTGTAGGCATATGAACTTAATGTTTAATTAAACTTTTGAATACCGGATTCAAAATAATTGAATTTAGGCCTAGATAAGTTTTGAAAAATGCTGTTTTATCAAAGTAAAGATCGTGAGTTGAAAGGCATAATCGTAACTGCATAGAGTTAATTACAATAACTATACCCTTGAGATGGTCTGCCACAACAAAAATTAAAATTTCTTCAATAATCTCTGGAGCATGCGCTTTCATAGCTTTTTAACTTTTTAGAAAACAAACACAAAAGACAGAAACAAGAAGAAGAAAAAAAGAAGGATCAATGAATCAAAACAACTGATTAATTGGATTTACAGTTGGATAATGATCAATTAGCTTTGATATGTTCACTTACAAAAGCAAAGCGAGGGATAGGATTGATATTTGAAAGTCCCCCATTGGCTATGGAGATTAAAAGGCCCCTAATCGAATTTAGTGCTCACTCCGTGATTTTTGACGGTACGTTTTCATCGGCCAATATGTAAAACTTAAACAAATTGCAGATGACTTGACGATTCAGCGAATTATATAAAATGACAACGATGAACATGTTATGGACAGAGTATCTACGGTCGATTGTCTTTGGATTGGATACCCCTTCCTTTTCACTTTGCAAAGAAAATAATTATAAAAAAGAGCAAAAACAACAACAATAACAACAACAACAAACAAACTAACAAACGAGATATAATTAACACTCAATACGACACAAAATAGTGAGATATTAAGAACTGACAGAGTTAGGTCCTATAGTTAAAAAATGCAAAAAGAGAGGTATAGACATTATATTTTTTTTGTTTTGTTTCAAGAGACACCAGATTATTCTGTTAAAATTTTCGTTGAATTCTCATTGCAATTTTGTCATTTTGGTGATTGGTCTTGTGTTTACATAATTATTATACTGTATGTGTGCTTGTGTGTGTGAGTGTTTGAATGAAGGCTACGTGATCCAAATAGTTATTGATTGTAGTTTTATAAACACACAATAAAATGTGCCAATACTAAGCAATAACGATGACGATAATGGTTATTATATATTATTATTATTATTATTATTATTATCATCATCATCATCATCATCATCATCATCATCATCATCATCATCATCATCATCATCATCATATTATCATCATCATCATCATCATCATCATCATCATCATCATCATCATCATCATCATCATCATCATCATCATCATCATCATCATCATCATCATCATCATCATCATCATCATCATCTATATAAAATTGACATGGACAGGGGGTCAGAGAGAGAGAGAGAGAGAGAGAGAGAGAGAGAGAGAGAGAGAGAGAGAGAGAGAGAGAGAGAGAGAGAGAGAGAGAGAGAGAGAGAGAGAGAGAGAGAAGAGAGAAAAAGAGAGATAGATAGAGAGGGATAGAGAGAGAGAGAAAATGATATAACATATATATTTTTATGTATAATCCTAGCTTAAATCTCTGTATTTGAAAAAAAGCAAACAAACAACAAAAGCACATACAAAATATTATCAACAGCAACAACAACAACAACAACAACAACAACAACAACAACAACAACAACAACAACAACAACAACAACAACAAAAACAGAACTAAAGAGAAAGAAAAGGAATTTTGAGTGCGAATTAACGCTCACATCATTCTGATATTGGTAGGCTATATTACTTGACATTGAATCAATGCTCAAAGAATTCAAAATATTTCTCATAGGCTCAAATGCATTTTATTTTCGGAAAACAAAAATACAAGATATTTTTTACAACGGGGTGAATTTTACAAATTCAAAGACACCCAAAACGACTCTGGTATTATCCACGGTTGAGCTGCTTGCTGTCTTGGTAGGCCTACAATCGTCATCTACACGAACGGGGATCAACTCAAGACGAAGGTTTGACAGTTTTTACGCGCTCGGCTAGGACACATGACTGCTATCTGGATTACACACACTCCGACTCTACCGGTATTGAACAAGGCGGCCTGGATTGGGAATCTCATGAATAGAAGCCATAAGTCATACACAGAAAAAATAGTCAGTACAAAATACAGGCAAAATGTAAGGATATAAAACAATATGGTGACTGACAAAATTATTTCTGTTAAGAAAAGACAAACAAAACAAAACAATAAACACTCTCCAAATAGAGCACACCAGGGATTAAAGTTACCGAGTAACCCAGTCGTTCCATTTTTATACTTTTTGTGTTTTATTCTCTTTGAAAATCTACAATTTAAAGGTAGTCAGTGGGCGTATGTAATAGATAATGGTTTCAAAGTAGCACTCAAGAAAATAGATCGCTTAAATAAAATGCATTGTATTGAAACAATAGATTAGGTAGGGAGTTTTGGCACATTCGTAACAAATATGTATGTAGGGCTAGAAAAAGATAATATAATAATATGCAGGTTATCATAAAAACTATAACAACGAAGCATTCGCTACTTATCTAGAATGACCACATAATTACATAAATTATGTGTTATACATAACTCTTCAAACATGAATAATTATGGCAAGCAAACTTAAGATTGTGCACACAGTTTCTTTATAGCAGCGAGTTAATATGGTACAAAACGAACAAAAGTTAACTATGATGCTTATCGATATGATAAGAGAGATATGACCGTATATTCAACAAATAAACAATAGCCATGAGTCCGAAAATACACATCACAGAATGAGATCTCAAATTCCGTTATCAACAACATTGGTTTTGGTGTCGCAAGCGGCGGCTAATCCAGGTCCAGGAATATAATAAGGTGAAATCAGAGACTGTACAGTTGACACCCTACCCTACTGACACCGCCCCGCTCTCACATGAAAGACATAAATTTACGTGTTTCGAGTCTAAATCATTCTAAGCTAGCTGCTTATCGGTTGGAAGAAGTGTTTCTATTTAGGACAGTTCTCATTTAACCACTGATCACATTTACGGCATGAGTCCACACCCGATGCGCTGTTCAGTCTTTCCAGTTTATCTACAAGACTTTGAGAAGGGTTTGGCCTAGGGCTTCTTTGTCGAAGTCTTTGGATACTGACGCTGATGATATCATGCTTCTCATCGCCATCTTCTTCTGAGACAGATTCATTAGGATCCCTTATAGTTTTGTCTCACGTCTAAACCTTGTATCATTGCAATGTTCAACATCGTTTCGCTGCTTAGACTTTCCATTAGACCCTGCTCTTTCTTGACCATAGCCGACTTTTTGGAGACCAGCATCTCCTCCGACGCTTGCATTGCTGCCCGTACCTGATTCTAGGGGACACCTCGGAAGGTAGACAGTGACAGAACTCCCGGCACTCGGGAGACACGCCTGGCTATCAGGCTGTTCGTGGCCTGGTTTTGTAGATGCTGATGACGCCAATGCCACAACACTTGCTGCAGATACCATTTGATTCACGGACTTCTTGTCAGAATTATTTTTTGACGTGTTCAGATGAACTTTACTAGTTTGCAACAAATCAGATGTTTTTTTAGCTACTCTTTTAAATTCTTTTTGGGATGTGCAATCCCTTCCGTCACCGAAAGGAGAAGTTCCTCCATTCTTAACTTTTTGCAATGTTATGTCTTTTGAATTGAAACATATTCCACCTGTTTCATCGCTTGGACTTTTGTTGTTATCGTCTAAATCAACAGGTGCATATTTTGGCATGCTATTCTCAAAAGATTTATCACATGAAGTTCTGGGAAGCTCGTCCACAGTTGTAATTTTCTGCCCAGAACTTAATGAGTTATTGGTTTTCTTCATGTACTTTAAAATGTGAAGCCGGTATCTATCGGCACAGTCGGAGTTATGATTCCAGTAAACACAGTTTTCATTCCGTTTTGGTTTCATCGAATTGCTTTGTCTATTGAAAATCGTTCTCGTCTCTGGTGGGCGACAAGAGCGTTCGTGGTTCAATTTAGATTGAATAATGTCCCTTTGACCAGTAGGAAAAACTTTGTGGTGTATGTTGGTCTTCACGGTGCGAGACTTGCGGCCGTTTCCAATAGGGACCTCCGACATCTGGTCTATGCGAGCTAAAAGTGCATAAGAAAAATGACTTGCAGTTGACTGAGCACTTTCGCCAAATAACAGCCAGAACTCCAAATCGGCCAACTCAGCAGAAGATAGTACTGGATCTGACACAGTGCTGGGTTTATTCTTCACAGTATGGACTTCGTCTATGGGAGGTATAGCAATGTTCCGTTTATGGTTAATAAGCGCCTCAGTTTCTGCGTCCCGATACAAGTTGATCTTCTGCCCCTTGGTCTCTCTGTAATTACTGAGTCCGCTTGGAATGTTGCTGAAATCGCTCACTTCCGTGTTGCCATGAGGGAGTTCGGCCAACTTCGAAGAAACACTTGATGCAGCTGACAATTTTCCTGGCTTGAGAGTCACACTCTGAGGTAAAGGTTGCAGTTTGGTGATACCATGCAATGCACGGTTTTCTACCTTCTCATGATATGAGCCAATGTGGCAATGTTGGTCCTTTCTACCTTTAATCCTTGGTAGGTGCTCATATTTCCGATACTCGTTTCGAAAATGGTTGTAATTGTGGCGTTTCTTCCATTGCCGCAAAAATGTAGCATAGCGCTGGTTTGTAGATTCCATTTCGTAATTCACACAAACAAAAATCGATTAAAAATACTTGAAGAATACAGAATTTTTACTACACAATATTCTGTGTCTACCACAGATTTTACTTTAGATTCAACTAAATAGCCGTTAAGATTTATTCTAGTCGCTTAAACATGTTGACCTGCATCAAGGAGAGGCACTGTTGATTTAGACCTGAGTCTTTAGACCATTTCTCACTTTTATCTCAAAGTGCCAGAGAAGTTAATTGTGACTGTTGGCTACTTTTGGCACCATGCGGATTACAAACCAATCGCCCCACTCAATCAGGGCAATGTTTATACTTTGGCACACCTTTACAACAGTTTCCAAATAAAAAAAATAAAGGTCAGCATAAACTGTGCAGTTGTCAAAATCTAATAATAATAGCAATCCTTCAATAAAGCTAACCAGCGTTTACTTTTCTCTCTTAAATAATGAATGTAGCCTATCATTAGATGTGACACTGAATTGTACCTAATAAGGCACTAATATTAGCAATGATGAGCTTGAAACGAGTTAAGCCATGCTTTAATAGTTATTAGAATCTATACATTCATCGGTGACATCTCTTAAGCGATCTACGTGAAATACCATGCTATTACCCTCTGTTATGGGCGTTTGCTGTAAACTCTGAAAACTCCCTGCCTGTCCATTCTTATCCAAACCAGTTTCTTTTTGGTCATACTCTACATCTCATTTTTTTTCTCTGCAGTCTATCCTTCAATGTTTCTCTGCATAAAGAATCATTTAAGTGGACCCAAAAAAGTGCAGATTTCTTGTTTTATATCTTATAATATTATCAGATAATTATGTAACTAAGTATAAAAAGCGAGTTTGGTCACAATACAGCGAATTCTTTAGCAGCTGCACGTTTTTTTTAAATATTGATGTTAAATAGTAATAACTGCCAGAAACATTCCGATCCCCCATTAAGAATAAAAGAAAAAGTAGAAGAAAAAGAAGAAGAAGAAGAAGAAGAAGAAGAAGAAGAAAAACAAGAAAAAGAAAAACAAGGAGTAGGAAGAGGAGGATGAGAGGAAAAAGGAGTTATTAATAGATTCTCACTGTTGCTCAATGAATTGTTTTTATTAATGCAACTGGTTTGTTTACAATGATCTAGCACTAACAGTAGCACTGGCCAGTTATCTTTGCCTGTGTAATGGCGGCGGCTGTTCGTTCTTCGCGGGCCGCGTCACCAACAACAACGACAACAACAACAAAAACACTAATAGCGACCTAGAAAGATTTAATACTGATATTAAATATGAAATCGCTTTTAATCACACGAAGAATAACAATACTTAATCGGGTGTCAGAGAAAAAGTGCGAGTCATCTGCAATTAAACGCGACTTCTAAAGAGTTTTTTTTTACTCTTTTTATTTTTTTTAATTTTTATTTTTTACATTTTTAATTATTTAATACAAGATAATTGTGAGAAAGTTTTTATCGGCAATACTGAAGCATTTCTTTAACACGCATAATCATACCGGAACAGCAAAGCAAGTACGTTGTTCAAAGGTAACAATGAAATGGCTATCTCAACCACACTCTTCACTGTGATAATCCGAAGAGTTAATCTAAGGAGCGGTTAATAAGTCACCGCGGGGGTATGGAGAGGAATTATTAGAACGATTCTCCTAATTGTTTGACGTGTAGGCCTAATGTCAGAAAGAGACTTACAGTCATTATTATGAGTGAAAAAAAGTGAGAAAAAGATTGTTTTTCCAGCGTAGGCCTACAAACAAAATCCTTATTGCTGCATGAACACGTATAAAGGCTCTCGCAGAAATAATTTCCAGTTCACAAGTAAAACAGCAGTCAAACAGCAGTCATCTACACGATGTCACAGTAACATGACCAATTCATGAGGATACACGTCTAATCTTCTCCCTGGAGTCACAAAAAAAAAATAGATAGATAGTCATAACAGAGAGCAGGGAGAGAGAGAGTAGATAGAAGAGAGAGAGAGAGAGAGACAGAGACAGAGAGAGAGAGACAGAGAGAGAGACAGAGAGACAGAGACAGACAGACAGACAGACAGACAGACAGACAGACAGACAGACAGACAGACAGGCAGACAGACAAACAAATAGCCAGACAGAGAGAGAAGCGATGAGGGGATGTGTGTGTGTGTGTGTGTGAGTGAGTGCGTACTAAAATAAAATTGCATTGCAAGAGTGTGCATAGGAGATTGCTGCAAAGTTTATATAGCATGCGATGATGGGTTCCAAAATATCGACTAAGGATGGTTATGTGATCTACGATTTAAAATGAAAATTGAGTCTAAATAAATCCCCTAAATAATATAAAAAAAATTAGAGCTAATGATTATACACAATTGATTAGATTTGTCAGATCTGAAAGAATTGAGCCTCTGTAGAACTTGAGCACCAAAACTGCGATATGAGGCGAAAACCAACAACGAATTATGGTTGTTTCCCCCATCTAAAAATGCGTCGTCACGTGACATCTACAGATACGAAGATTTCAAGTAAAATCAAGTTATCTCACAGTGTAGTGTTTTCTTAGCTTCGATGTGATGTCAGACTTGTACATGATGCGGATTCAAACCAATACTTAATTGCGCTCACCTGCAAGCAAAAAAAATGTAGATAAAGAATGTGCATTAGACTAGATCTAATAAGATTAGATTCTAGATTGGAATAATTAAAATATAGACTTATCTAGATCTAGATATCTAGATCTACACCCCCTTGTTCACTTGCTATATATAAACATGTTATGAATTCACCCTTTCCTGACCAGTGCAACAATGGTTAAGATCTTAATGTAGATTAAAACTTCTAGATCTTGATGTAGACGTTTTGTGCACACATAACCTGTAAACATTTAACCTTTTTTTGTATTTCATTGTGGTAAAACAACAACAAAACAAATGATCCACGTCTAAATTTTAAGTCTAACTAGATCTAAATCTAGATCTGTACTTGTGAGGAATTAGTAAATTCAGACCAAAGATAAAAAGATTTGAATAGCACAAACAAACATTTCTAATCTGTACGGCTGCTGGAAAAAAGGGTCTTTTCTTCCTAATCTTACCAGTAGGTTTTAATAGACTGGTTCTAGCTCTTAGTTCTAAAGCCTAATCAAGATGTCAGGATACACTTTTGATAATGATGGACTTGAGTACAGCCGACACAGAGGTCACCGATTATCAGGTCACAGTTCCATAACTTACAGTCAAATCATGGAAAGACCAATCTCTCGACCGCCATCCGAATTGGTAAGTAAAGGGGTAGCTACGATCATCATTATTCCTTCACCCCCCACTCGCCTACGCCCATTATCATTACTATTATTTTTATCATCATCAAAACTCTTTTTCTTAATTCCTACGGTTTCCACCGATTGCCTTGAACTAATGAATATTGTATAATACATAGATTAAACTTTATGTTCATCATCAACACGCTAAAACATCAAGGTAGGCCTAATTACCATTTAACCCCCTTACAATCATGTTTTTTTCATCATCATTACTTTCATTAATATCACCGTTGTCTTCATCTTCATTGTTTACATCATCATCAAGATCAATTTATTTTCATTTTCAAACTTAGATCTCCTTTATTTGTCTTTTCAACTGCAATTTTAGTGGGTCCACATACAATGATAACAAAGACCATTACACAAAACATCAATAGTTACATTGTTATCTTAATTATTACACTCTGAATTCTATTCTTATGGATGATAGGAACCAATCATGCTTCAGGTTTTTTTTAACACGGCCATTAGGTCGACTACAAATTTTATTATCAAAAATAATATGTAATATAAACATCTAGCAGAATAAAAGAAAGTAAATAAAACTTCCTATCATTAAAAATTCAATACAAATAAAACAAAAAAGGAAAGTAAAACAACAGCTACAACAATAAAACAGCAACAAAAAAAAAAAAGCAGCAAAATTGCCAAACCAACCTACATTCATAGCATAGCATGGAAGTAAACTTAGTCCATTGTTTACTGTTACTTGAGATGCATACCTCATCATAAGTAGTGAGCAATGCAATTATTTCTGCTTCCAAGATTGGCAAAAAACATATTAAAGTATAACAGTTCATTTAGCATGATTATCTGTCTTTGTCATACACACGTATCACATTTCTAAACGTCATTACAAATAGACATTAAACCCTGAGTGCAGAACATGCATTCACATCAACACTACCACTGTCACCACAACTTTATCTACCACAGATTAAAAATTAAGGAGCAGATAAAAAAACACAATATAAAAGTCATCCCAAAAATATAAACATTTAAGACAAAACAATCACCAAGCTTAAAATGTTTCCTCAATTGCTATTTTCCCCAATCTGTGCTTAAAGGTTTAACATGCATGAGAAAAATACCTACCCTATTCCTGTTCTATTAAATTGCAATAGTTAAGTTTTCGCACACTGGCCGCCACATTGCACTGCCAGTGAACATTTTTTCAGAATGCAAAATATGGATGCTCACTGTACACCTTCTGCAAACTTCATATCCTGTGATATCTACCTCTTCTCCTCAAACCACTACCTGAACTACTCCTCCTACTCCTACTTCTACTAACTACCACTACTACTACTACTACTACTACTACTACTACTACTACTACTACTACTACTACTACTTCTTCTTCTTCTTCTTCTTCTTCTTCTTCTTCTTCTTCTTTTTATTATTATTATTGTTGTTGTTGTTGTTGTTGTTGTTGCCGTTGTTGTTATTATTCATTCTTTTCTCTTTCTTTCCCTGCTGGTTTGTGAAATAATAACTACGGTAAAAAAGAGAAAAAAGACTAAATGGAAACAGGCTATACATTTTGATGAACTTTTCTATTCTGATTGTAGTGTCATGGTTTCGTCAACTTCACGAACAACACCAGTCTTTTTCTTTGTGTTTTTTTCACTTTACTTTGAATAGCTTAAAATAACATGCAGGAGATAATTAATCTATGTTTATTTAACATTTCCTTTTACGTTAATATGATGCTTATAATTGATATCTATGAATTATTTCACGGGATGTTGTAAACTAGTATTATACTGTATTAATGAACTATCGTCCATCTCATTTAAAGTTATATCCTATTTATCTTTCCTGATATATTTGTTCTCCTCCTCCTTCTCTTTCACATTCAACTTCAACCTTCCACCTCGTCCCCTCCTTCACTACAATCGACAAGGTCGTTAAGCTTGATATGTGCATCGAACAAAGGCATCGACGAACAGGTTACATACACATGCCCTGTGGTATAACCAACCAAGTTTGGTTTTTATGAAATTTCTTTGAAATTTTGCGTAAAACGGAGAGGATACTTGGGGTACGTTAGACATAAAGCGAGACTAGTGTTAAGCTGTATGTAGAACTAATCTGGTCTATGAGGGACTACGTATGTTTGTTCACGCTCCGGCGCCTGTTTAGTTAGTGGCCCGCCCTTAATGCACATGTTGTGTTTGCCGTGGTGCCAGGTCGCCAGCCGGCCTGGCTTCGATCTAAAATCAATTACTTGACCTCCGACCTCGATCTGTGTTTGGCGATTCTCTCTGTAGAGAAGACTGGCAGGTGTGTGAGTGTATGGCACAATGGCACTGTTGGACTTGGTCGCTATGCGATAATTGACTCTCTCCTCTCCGTCTCACCCCCTCCCGCCTTTTCTGTCACTCTGACATTCTCCTTTTTCAACATTATTCATTTAATGTCTACCTTCATTTTTAGACAATAATTGATAACGATTCTTGGTTTACATTTTTATCAGTTTGAAATTTTACAGCATTAATATTAACTGTTATTATCAATGCAAGCCATTTCATCCTTACCCTTGAACTGCTATAACCACCATGAAACAAAATCAATGATCATCATTACTCAGACATAGATTATACAATGAGGCCTTGATTATAATTATCAAATATTTTTGTCACCATTTTATTCATCAAATTATCTCATATTTCTCCTTTACTTTTGAAATACTCCTTTCGGTTTTTTATCCAGTGTATTACTTGTTATTTCCTCCGTGCAATCCGCGTCCGGTCTGAATTGATCTTCTCCACCGATTCATTCCCTTGCCTCTTGTACCAATCAACCTTAGATCAAGCACTAATGAGAAAAGTCCCCAATCTATCATGCCACCCTCTACTCAAGTACGAAGCTTGTTTATCTTTGAATGCTTTCCTCCAGTC
Source organism: Elysia chlorotica (assembly GCA_003991915.1). Taxonomy (NCBI): domain Eukaryota; kingdom Metazoa; phylum Mollusca; class Gastropoda; family Plakobranchidae; genus Elysia; species Elysia chlorotica. The sequence continues at coordinate 112,297 of RQTK01000405.1, forward strand.
TTTATTTAGAGCGAACCAAGTAAAGTGGTCCTACCACCCTCTTGGTGATGTATTGCAATGTGGTACCTACAATAGTAAAGTACGGGAGGTACTTTAAACGTGCGGTGACGGAAGGGAGCATTATCATCGTATCGAGTGAAAGGAAAGCGCCCGTTTTAACTTGCGCTGTGAATAGACCGAACATATGACCATAAAGCTATCGAATTTCGAGTCATGTCCATATTGACAGCGCCATTGAGCTGGTCGGACCAGGAGCTGATAAGGTTCGCAGCTGCCACAGGTTCATGCGGCTTCAAGCGATCTTTGAAACCTCTACCTGTTTCAGGATTTTAATGGGATACATAACAAACTAAAAACATCAACATTCCATTCCCACCCACTTCTCTTATTTTATTTAATCTTTTTATTGTAACAGCTCGTCTTCACTTTTAATCACATATTATTTCTATTAATCGTAGAATCTATTGAAGATGAACAAATGGATTAATCTCTAATCAGCATCGTTATATACGCCTAATTAAAAATCTTTTTATGAAGTCCATTAACCATGTACTGGTTACAGATTCGTATCGCCACTGATTGAAAAGGTTAATTTTTCTGTGTGCAAACACCTATTTTGTTGGGAAAGTGTATAGATGTGTAACACTTGATGAAAACAATTTTTTTTGCATGAAACAGAAACCATAGTTTTGTATTATAACTATGTTTTATTGCATTAATGGCAACACACAGGGCTGCTTCCAAAACATTCCAGTGAAATAGTATTGATGCATCGATTAGAGAAAAACAAAACAAAAACTAAAATGTAAAAGTAAACACAAACTCTTAAGTACATTTCCTTTGTACTTATTAGACTTTTCATCTCATAATGATACTCAAACGTTTGGTGACGTTTATGGGTTTGCCCTCTCAATTCTTCTTTGCCAAACGCTTCAGTATGTTGATTCGATAGTTTCAGTATATATGAATGGAATGAATTCATGTGTATCTTCCGTGTCTCAACAGTTTTCTTTAAGGACTGTGGACACAGGTTATTAATCCGCCTGGCGTCATGTCATGTTTAGAAGTTCCTGACTTAAATGGTCCACTCAATAAAAACAGACGTAGGGCTTCTTTATTTGTCAAGAGGGTCGAGGTTTAAATGCCATAGTGGTAACTACCTGCCAGCTCACACCTCGGCGCAGTCTTACCTCATCAAGAAATTGCGTATCTCAATTTTATAAAGCTCTGTTATTGGTTTAGTAAAAATTTCTTGATACAAATTTAATCTATTCTTTAAAAGAAGATTATTCAGATTAAGAACGGTTCCTTGATCGAAGAAAGAATCCCTATCCTAATTTACGCCTTGGTTCCCAGAGGTAATTTTGCGTGTTGGCACACAGACATAAAGCACATAGATACACCGGGGTTTCAAGACCCATGTCGTGCTCTTTTCTGTTCAATAAAACGACTATTTATTGGCATGAAATGTGAGCGAAGGTGGATATGAGTAAGGCTGGCTAAAAGTAGATTAGTCAGTAGTGCGCGCAGCGTCTAATTTGGAAATCCGGACTCGATTCCCTATAAGATTGCCTTGGTCCCTAAAGGTTCAGTTGTTGATGTCAGTATACATGTAATGTGACTTGTCTGTGACAAAGGTGGAAATTTCAGACGTTCGTAGTTTTGAGATCCAGATACCGAGGGACTCACGTCTTTGGGAACTTTCTTTTGTAAGCGATATCTACCACTGTAGCACCCCCTAAAAATCCAGAAAAAACGCACACAAAAAACAACAGAAGAAGATGCACACTTACACCCACCCACCCTCACTCACTAAAAATACAAAAAAAAAAAGAACAAAAACAAATCGAAACAAAGAAAAAACAACATAAAACAAACGAAAGAAAATAAAACAACCAATAATTAATTAAAAAAATCAAAATATAAACGCATTGTTTAATGTTTACCTCAAATAGCCGGTCTATTTTTCATTTTTGGGAGAAGAGGAGTGGATTGAGATTTGGGATCGACAGATTGGGATCAGTTATCAAAACAATTTTGGCGATTAGCTTTTGGCAGCCAAGCAATATAACAAGCTATGAATGTATTCTGATTTGTCATTATTTTTAACTCCATGCAGATCGATACGGGACATGTCTACGTTTTTATCGCCACAATAAACAGTGCCTTCTGTTTTCCCAGGAGCCGCACACGCTAACACGCCGAGGCCTCTAGCCTTAGACAAAGGATTCCATTGTATTAGACAAAGCCTTTCCTGGTGTATTCAGACTGCAAATCAGCTTAATTATCTATAAGATGATTTATTGCCCTAATTTACCCCAAAAGGTATTACACACTATCTAGACTGTTGTCGTCAATTCCTCCATTCAGCAGGATCACCACAGCCTTTTTCTGTTTACTTTACATGATTGAATATTTACAGAGTCCGCTATTCCTCTCTCTCTCTCTCTCTCTATATATATATTCTTTTTTTATAAACATGGCTGAATGTAGAGACCGCTTTCTTATTAATTATCCTTCATTGAGCAAGATCGCCTTTACGATTTCCTGTTAAATTTATAGGAACAAATACTTTATACCTTTCTCACTCACTCTCTCTCTCTCTATATAATTACTCTCTACTCTCTCATATAATTATTATTATTTTAATCTAAGCTTCATCAGAAACATTTTTCTCGCTTTTTTAACAGCAGCGCACACGCCCATACAGCCTGTCTAAAGTCTCTCTTATAATATATTTTTACATAAAAATACATTCTACAATAGTTGGTAAAAGTGTCAGTTTTATCATAGATGTTTTAGATATAAACATTACTAAATATTATTTTAGAACTTCAAAAAGGCTTCACAATTCAAATAAATTACACTTTCTAATGACACCCGCTATTCTAATATAAATCTTGTGTCTCTGGTGATATATTGTGCCGTAAAACAAATAAGGAGTCGCATGGAAAGTATTGTTTCCGAATTGAACGCATCTTACGCCTTCATATTAACAATCACGTTATAACTCTGAGAATAGAATGGTTTCGCTTATTTATATCTGTAAAAATTATTTCAAGCGAATAGTTATGAATCCTCAGAAGTGGCCATTTATGTGTAATAAAAACAACCCAAACAAACACTCTTAAACAAATCGGGAAAAAGCTTTTGAAATAATAGAGAGAAATATTTCGTAAAATAAAAAGAAAGAAACAATTTATATCACTTCATGAAATGTCATCTATATTTCCCAAATATATTTTTACTTTCTTTCTAAAACAACATGACTATAGCTATATTTTTATTTAATTTTCTCGAGCAGAAGAGTAATACCCGCTTTTAATCAGTTCCAGTGTCGATTCTTTCGGGAAAACACACTCTATTTATCTTCTTTCCTTGCGTGCACACACGAGAATCGACGCACGAAGACATTATTTTGGTTGAGTTGGGAAACATTATTTAACCTTTAGATTTCAAGAAACATAACGATTTGATCTCAATGACTGTAGCAATGAATCGATCTGCTAAGGGCACGGATCACATTTATTGCGCCTCATATCACAAAAATTAAACCCCGCATACATCGACTGACGGCATTCCAAAAATCATTTCCCGGCAGCATAATGGCACCAAGCGGCCGAGATCGGTGAAGCAGTCGGGACGACCAGTCCTCCAATCGGACACGCCTGGCCGACCCCTGTAGAGGCTCCTGGTTCCCGTGTCGTATGAGGGTCCCGAGAAATCAAGAGGACTAGAATGTCACTGCGTCACTGTGTTAATTAAGTTTAAGACCGGGGTTTACTCTGCCACCAACGAACACAATCAGAGCAGTACAGTAGGTAATGCTATACTCCCGTCTTCACTAGTGGCTTACACAGCTGGAGCGGGGCTCTTTGCTCAGCACCTGGAACAATGAAGATTAACATAATTATTCATGACGGGAGGGCCCTCAAGGGCCTGTATTTTGTAGTTTTGTGCTGAGAAAGTTGAAATATGTCAGCCAGGAACATATTTACATCATTTTGTCCATTCATTTTTCAAATGATATAATAATCATCAAGTGAATCTATGCTTTATTAATTTGTGTATTATTAATATGGTTTAAAACAAATTGTACAGATGCGCAAATCATAAAGTTAATTCCCCTTACTAACTCTTCTGTAAACGAACTTTCAAAGGGAAACAACTATTGTTATTTTCTTAGTGGTTGTCGTTTGCTTTCAACCCAGCAGATTTTGTCTTGCGTATCGCTCAGGCCAATCATGCTGTAAACTAATCGAACTTTACAGTATATGAAGTCATTAAAAATTGCCTAGGGTTCTCAGTCCCTTTCCATTTCCAGTTACTTTTACATTGAAACCCACTGGTGTTGTCAAGTCTGCGGGGAGCAGGCTATTCCATTCTTGTTTTCACTGGCCATTGAATACAATCGAATTGCGATATAGTCGACTGAACAATGTCTGGCCTCTGTTTCTAAAATGCCCTTCTGTGTTCTTATTTTAATACCATAGGGATCTGTGTGGTTTTCATCCCTCTCTCTTAGCCCCTCTCTCTGTCTACCAGTTTGTCTATAATTATGTCTGTCTTTTTCGATCTCTCTGTCTCCCTGTCTGTCTGTCTCCCTGTCTCTCTCTCTCTCTCTCTCTCTCTCTCTCTCTCTCTCTCTTTTAAATTCTCTACAATCAATATTTATTAAGTAAATCTGTTAATGTTCTTTTTCATTTGTATTAAATTTCTCCCCATTTCGTTTCTTTCCGTTCCAAGATACTAAAAGTGGAATAGGAGAAAGAGAGAGGGCAAATACTGGAAAGTAAAGACCCATTAGCATGTGTATAAACATGGAGGGAGAGAGAGAGAGAGAGAGAGAGAGAGAGAGAGAGAGTAGTCAAATGGGAGACCGGTTTTTTAATAGAGAACCAATGCTATGGATTGTGAGAAAACTAAAGCGAATGATTATTGTTGCATGAACCACGGCCATTGAGTTCGCAGACTGAGAAAGAATTCACCAAAGGTTTATAAGTATATGACTGGAGTGTATTAAAACTTCGTCATGATCGCTTTCTACAGAGTGTTTACATGACAATGCCAGAAGAACAGCGCAACAATAAAAGCTTATCAGATAAAGCCATGGCCCCAAGAGACCTCGCCAAATACACTTATGTGTAATCTAGGAGTATAGATAACCAAAGAGTTCTGCCATATTTTGTCAAAACTTTAGCGGAGGCCAATTCTTGATTACCCTTTGGCCCTAATCTGTCCCATAAACCAAACATGGCTAGTTTTACTGTGGTGAAGAGAGGCACACGAAACAAGGGAAAAGGAATATAATTTCCCAGACCCTGGCGCCTGTGAAATAAATCCTGTTGATTTGTAAACTTGGACAAATGTAATTTGACTGCTATACATTTACCATTGTTCTTTGGTTTGTACGTTTTTATTTCTTTTGAAAGTATCAGCAGTTTTGAAATATGTCAATCTTACTACTTCTGAAAATGAAATTCCGTCGCATGTTTTATTATAAATATTATCGTTGAGGAAAAAAAAACGAAATCGACATGTCAGAAGCGAGTGCCAAAGGGTAAAACAAGTTGTTTTTCTTAAGAGTTGCAATATCCAATTTCTCTCTTTCACGTCGTGATTAGGACTTTTGAAAAAGCAAATGTTCGTTTAAAATTGCATTTTAAGTACAACAATTATACACTTCATAAAGAGTGGTATTTAATATGAAGACTTTCGGACGTAACATTTTTGTATATCAAAAGGGGATGCCATTGTATTTTATTCTTACACCATAAAATAAACTGCAATATTCTACCCATTAGTCATAGTTCTATATTGGGTTGCCTTGCCAGGAACACTTTTTACTTTTTTTTTGACGTTAGCGACATCTTGAAAAAAACAACACACACAATCTGAAAACCCAGTTTTCTATCAAGGCGTATATTTCCCACCCGCAATAGTTTTAATAGAGCTTGTAGGGTATTATATAGTTTATCTTTACTAAGAAGCAACCTTAAGCAGGTTTCTAATAATTGATTGTGGAATCTGAGAAAGATAATAAGAAACACCTAAGAAACACCTTTCATCTTTTTGTCTGTCTGTTTTTGTCATTTTAACTGTGGTTCTGTCTTTGAAAGACACATTTTTTCTGCCTGTGTCCCCTTTCTTTATGAAAATTAGCTCCATACGTTCTCGTAATGTGCTCATCATTAAAAAACAAAATATTTCTAAAGCTAAAATCGTAGAAACGGCGCTGTTGGCTCTAAAGTACAATTAAGTATACAATTTAACGGATAACGCCTGATGTTGTGTTAACATTCCAACAGAACGACTAGTTTTAACTAGTTTTAATCTAGTAACATCTCATCAGAGCTGCAGCAGGTTGTGCCAATCGACGCCTCCAATAAATCAATGGAACGTTTCTTAAAGAAAACAGCTTTTTGTGATTTTGCTTCTTTCTTGGAATTTGCAACTAGATACGACTGACTGCACCGCAAACAAAGGTCGGGAAGGAAGTAGGAACACAACACCAACACACACACACACACACACTAATCCACACATCCACACGCACACAGTGTGGGCGATGCTCATGCCGAGTTTCGGCGAGTCTTCACGGCTTGTTTCTGGAGATGCTTTCAAATTTTTTCCTCCTCTCACACTGTGGTTTCCTCTCGCCTTCGATCGTGCAGTGTGAGCTGAGATTCCAGGATACAATAAGACGAATCTTATATATCCCACGCAACACAGCTTTTATTAGAGTTATTACATTGTTCTCACGGTGAAAATCAACGATCTTAGGGCACAAACTTAATTTGGCTGCGAACAAACGAAATACGAACAAACTTCTGTTACCATATCCGATCTTTATCCCAGTTTCATCGTGAAATAATATATCCTCTGTTCGAGAATCGAGAATCTTAGGACTTCAAGTAATACGCAACGTTGCAACATACTACCTTTCCTTCTAATTTTTAATCATGAAAAACCAATTGCTTGACCTGAGAAGTTTTAACTAAGCTCTAGGCTTCATGCGTTCTTTTTTCCATTAAATTACTTTTCTCTAGCCATCTTTGAATTAAAACACTCTAACTCAACCACTGACTCTCTCACCCACTTAACTTAGGGGAGACATAGGGGAGGACTCGTATGTTAGAAATCGCCAACTGGGCATGTCTCCTGTTAGCCTATCCGGGTTGCGATGTTTAGTTGGGCCCACTCACCAAATTGTTCAATCCGAGTCTGGCGGTCTCTTTTCCACCCATCTCCAAGGATTGCCTGCAAGACAGTTTTTTGTGATGGAGTCATGGAGTCGTCTCGTATCCAAAGCATGTCAGCTTTCTTTTCATTACAACTTAGTGCTAAAAGGTTATTTTGTGGGCCTGAAACGGATACGAAAGACAATGTCTGTACCTCTTTAGGCGATTTAAAACATCGTCTTTTTAACTTCTGAATATAAATTATCTAGACCGATAATGTTATAATTTTATCAACCGACTAGTCCAACTATGGGAACAGATGCGAATAAAAATCAAAGAACGAACACCTCACATTTCTTTTACCCTTCACAGTGTTATGACTTTTGAACAGATTATTCTCTTTAACTTTTAAATTCGCTTTTAACTAGGGAGTTGTACCCCCATTATTCTCCGCCTATCTAAGTGCGATGATCTCACGTTATCAAAATACGTGACCAAGTTCAATAACCAGCTCTTGTAATTGAGGATGAGAGGCCCAAATAGCTGCTGTTATACGGGGCTCAGCTCGCCAAAGGCGGCATCTTAAGGAATTATTTATCTGCCGATGTTTCCACTAATGGTTTTTCTCTCTATGGTCCTGGAGGAATAGGCATCTCCTGTCCATGTCAAATTTATGATCACTACCTCTAACTTCAGAGCCATTAACTCCGAACTCACGATATGCCTGGGGTCCCGGGATTGCTTTTCAAGGTCAATAACCTCCTAGATTAAATACCTCCAGTCCTAAAAATAGATAAATACATGTCTGATGAAAAAGTGCAAAAGGACCAACATAATAAGATAAAACACCTTTAAGTTAAAACCAGCAGTTATTAGTAGTGGTTTACTACTGAGGCGTAAATATAGCGAAATGGAGTAAACAATGAGGAATTTTCGATTGGACCGAAAAAGAAAAGTCTCTCCTCTTTATCTAGCCTAAACCCAATGTCCTGACTCTCTAAATATGTAAATATGTGTACTCTACTTTACCAACTTTAGCCCTTTAAGTCGCTATGGAGTTTAAAACGTATTGTTGTGCTACTTGAAATATAAAGCAGGATTGTAAAATAAGAAAATCAGAATGGAAAGAACGGTCGTAAAATATTTAACAGGAACTTTGATCAACGATAATGGCTTAGCGATTGGTTTACGGTTGGCGAGACTGACTTTACTGCTATGTCTTTGTCCTGTCTTTGCTTTGAGTTGGAGGGAGTATTTTCCTGTTTAAGGAGCGACAGAGCCGATATTAGTTATCGAAAAGTTGTAGCCGTCACGTGACGTAGACATTGTTGTTACAACATTTCTCCGGCGTCGCGTCATGCAAGGCGCCCTTAGCAACGAGCAACGGGGAGTCGCCTATTCATTACTTTATTCCCGCGGTCAATGCTTTATTAAAACTACTTATTCCAGAAACATAAACAAAATAAGCAAAAAGAAAGCGAGAGACAATTATGTGCTACAGTAACGTTGAAAGTATTCTAAGAAAAACGCCTGAACTTTTTTGTGTCTATGATCAACATGTTCTAGGACTTTTTGGACTTAACATTTCTTTTCTGAAGTTTAAAAAAAAAAGAATAATGCTTGAATACTTTAAAACGTGTATCATATTTCTTTCGATACTGTATCATGTCTTTTAACACGACTCTATGATTGTGGTACACTGTACCTGTAATTTAATGAATCACCGCGGGGACCTACAACAAGCTGGGTCTTTGAGGAAGCACTCAATGCCCCTTTTCGTAGCTTTATTCTTCAATATCAAAATCCAATAACGAACGCACGGAAATCTATAGGCCGACTTTCATTAAGTAGGTTAAATAATGGTACAAAGGTTAAGCTCATAATTTCATTAAATCATTAAAAAGTTTTTAGAGTATTTTTAAATCGATTTAAAAGCTTTTGGTTGAGTGGAAAGCGAATCAAAAATATTTTGTGTCCTAAATATTCCTTTGTTTGTCGAAACATGGGTTACATTTTAAGTTTTGGATTGATTGAAGCATTCAAAATGTTTTTCTTTTGAGTGGAGACCGCCGGCTCTTGGGCGGCTGATAAAAAATAATCATCTTATATTGTAGCAGCTACCGTTCACGCGGATAGCCCTACAAAAACAATACTTTAAGCATCTCTGTAGGGCTTATTTGTTTTGACTTAAAAAAAAAAAACAGACAGTTAGATAATGAGAGTAAAGCAGATGCACGAACAGACAAATAGAAAAATGCATGAGATAGAGATATTGAAATAAATAGATCGATAGAGAGAGAGAGAGAGAGAGAGAGAGAGAGAGAGAGAGAGAGAGAGAGTCAGACAGACAGAGAATATAAGGGAGGTATATATTGATCTCGGGTGCTTTTAGACTTTCAATAGGGAAGTGTACCGTCCAGGGCGATAAAAAAAAATTAGAAGTGTGTATAACTTTGAGAGCTTGTCGAACATTCCATGTTGGATTCTTAAAATCACAGTCTGTGTTCTCTCAACGCATACAGTATGCTTTAAGCAATCGAATTTGAATGGAACTTCTCAGTAGGGCTTTCATCAAAAAGCAAAGAGTATAAAGAACTGAACAGTGGGATACCAAACAAGCTGCTTTCTATTTCCTCGTATTTTGTGGATAAAAATGAAATAATAATGAAAACAATAACTCATTCTTTGCTTGTTTTGTTAAAAGAAAAATTCTGACATTCTCTTCATCAGGTACAAACTCGAACTGTGGCCGGGTCTTTACTCTTAGATCAATAGCGTTTGATCTTGTTTATTTAAAGGTGAAAAGACAGTGGAGTGACGCTTAAATAGCTTTCCAGTGACCCAATAATCTGGTGATTACTTTAGGGCTCTAACAGCTAGATGGAAAGGAATTTGAAGGGGTTCTCCATATAACAGTAAATTATCAAAGCAAGATTATCAGAGCAATGGGCTCGATTAATATATTTGAGTACACTTACGAAAAGGCAAATGAAAGAAATTGGAAAATAATGTTAAAAGTGCACAAAAAACTGACTCAGGTGAAAGTTTACTAGGCGCCTTCTTGTACCAAAACAAAACAAAACAAAACAAAAAAACGGAATAAAATTCAAACCTTATAGGATAAGACGCGGATTCTTTAAATAAAAATTTCTCGTACGCTTATACTTGTCACAATAAATTGGCTCATCTGTCGAAAATACTTTGATCCAAGGACAGATTGCAGAAAATTTAGGCTGTGGTGACACACTAAGGCTGTATGCAGTAGACGAAGAGTGCTGCCGTCTCATACACGCATATTGATTTTAGTTCTGTTCCGACTTTTGACTTGACTAATGATGTTTGGTATCATGTGTACATTTTCCAAAATCTAAGATAATTTGGAATATGATTTGGTGTGGAATAATTTTGTATACATTTATAACTTAAGGTAGTGCATTCAACAGTGGGTAGGAGTCGCTTCATTTTTTAGTTATGGCATGGCACTTGATAAATCACACTGGAAACAACAGTTCTACCTTTAGCCCTCTAATTGTACTTTAAGATTAATTTATTTTTTAAAACCCATTGACCTAGTGATAACCTCGGGTAAATCTCTCATTTTCTTTACCAAGGAAGTCTTTAAAGTACTAATTGAGCATCATCTGTTTCTCTAAAAGTCAGTGTAATAATATTACTTAACATTTATAGTGTTGTGCTGTCCACCGAGATATGAACAGTGCAACAACCCTTGATTCCATTCCAGTCCCACAATTCTATTGCTATTAAGAGCCATAGCCACCAGTACCCCTTGTCCCAGCTTGGAAGCGGAAAGAGCGAGGCACGGGGAGGCCAGTATTGTTGCTCTGGTCGTGCCAATTCTTCCGGTGCATTTTGATCATCGGTCTCTCGCAACGCACCCAGTCATTCTGCTCCCCGCTCCACGCGTTGAATGCTTGAGTAACTGGCTATTGAGTTTAGGCCTTGGCGTATCGGCACTGGATTCGAAGAGTTCTACAACAAAATTGTGCAAACTTTATGGCCAATTGTTTCATTTTGTGTTGGAATTGGAATGGTTGCTCTAAGAGATTTTCGTTACATTCACGCTGAAGGATTGTCGTAAAACATTCTTGTTTACGACTACCAGTGAACATATGAACACAAATTTATTGTGGCTACCAAGGAAACACTGGAATCTGGATATACGATGTAGTAGGGACGAGTAATGATATATCCATAATGAAAATTGCGCAGTGTTGCTCTCTATGATTGTGATCAAATGAAAGTTAATTAAAACGTAACAACTTTAAAACTACCCAACTCTCTGTCCTTAGAAATTGTGAGGACCTCAAAAATTCATCATTGTGGTTCTAAACGAATTTATTTTTTTTCGTAATACTTCGCGGAATAAGCGCCAGATAACTTTTTTTTTCTGAAATTAAAACTTCCTAGATGTGATCCGCAAAAAACAGAAGGAAAACAGTATAACTATTATTATATGTGCTTATCAAAATGTTTTTAAGATAACTTTTTTAAAACTTTGTATTACGATAAATTGAGTTATTATAATTCTCCATGCAAGGTTAAACCAACACACCCGTTTCGAATAAAATTTTTGGGTATCGTGCATTGGGAATATCTAGTAGTCAGAATTTTCTTGCAAATACCATTTTAAAAGCTCCCATCCAGCAAATTATCTTTCCTCTTTTTCATAATCATGTCCACTCAAGATGATTGCTCACCTTTCTCAGGACTGTTTCATAGTTTCATTGTTTTTAATTGTAGTGTCGCTAATATTGTTCAAAGTGCTAAGGATGGCACCATCTTTATGTCAACGTGACAGTTGTTTTTTTCCTGCCGTCTAAAATTGTTTACAACCGTAGCCTTTCCTCACTAATCCTATAATCTCGAGTTACTGCAAAGATTAGGAAGTGCCGGGTATATGGATCGGTAAACCGACCAATCGTAATGCCTGAGTAGAAGTTAATCAGATTAATTCTATGAACAGAAAAAGTAGCTCAACAAGACCATGAATGTAAAGAACAAATATGTAGATTAAAAAAAAAAAAAGCCATGTAAATTAATGGACGCTTGAAAACAAGGTAACATATCCACACGCGTATATAAAAATGCACTACGTTGGATTGCTTTATCAAACTATAACTTTGAGAAATAATTAATATCAGAGTGATTTTCAGTATTGTAGCGCAACCACTCGATACCTTTAAAAAAAAAAGAAGAAAATATTTCCATTGTGTTGGAAATCAAGTAATGCAACAATTGTGCTAAGCAGAGGTGGGCTTGGTCGATTTTTCATCGTTCGAATATAACACTATTTTAAATAAAAGACTGAGCTGTTTTGATGGCTATGGGACAAGTTTTGTTTTGGAAGTCTGCCCCATTGAACACGATTTTTCACCTGATATGTTTTTCGCTATTTGGAGTCAATATTACAAAACAGATTAAATGTAAATTTCAATGTAGATTTAAAGTGGCGCTTCCCCTTCTCTAAAGTTTTTTTTTTGTAGGTAAAGAATAGAGGTAATGAATATCACTGTCAATGTTTATGGTTAGGCGCTAAACAAAAAACACAATTTAAGAAAAAAAAAGAGAAATAAAATTGCCCTCTTCTATCCAATTTTTTAAAAGTTCAGCTGCTAAAGATTAGAGGTACCACTATCAATGTTTATGGTGAGTTGGTAAACAAAAAACACAATAATAAAAAAGAGAAATAAAATTGCCCTCTTCTTTCCAATGTTTTAAGGTTCAGCTTATGGTTGATTTTACCTGTAACCATAAGGTTTCGCGCTATAAGGGTTTAAAACCTTCACGGATACCAAAACCTGTAACAGATGAGACGTTGTTTTTAAAGTCCAACAAGGGCATTTTGTAACAATCCTTAATATTATTTGATTACAATAACCATGCCAAGCACAATATGTTCAACACGTAACTTTATTTACAAGCGAAGGAGACATTTTGTTTCCCGTTGTCATTGGTTCATTTAAGAATTTGCGTTAAAACATGGAAACTGTTTGTGATCCTAAAATATTACAAATTTATTCGTTTTATCACTTAAATGAAGGAATGAGTTGTTACTGATACGAACAGTGATTATAAGTAACGTTATTTCAGATATTTAAAGCTATTGGTGTATTCACCTTTATTACACCCTTATATTAAATTAAATTTTACAATAGCTTTCATCAATTTTTTTCAGTCTGATAAAGCGATGTAATTATTGTTTCTTCCACTTGTATTTAAATTCCATGGTTTAAAGGTTGAGTTGTGCGAAAATTGTACTCCTTTTATTCTTCCCCCGATGTAATAGCAAATGCTTCTTGTGATAAGACCACATCACATTGATTTTTAAGGCCTTAAAGATTTTGCATTGAGTTCCATGTAATGAATAGATTTATTAGACCAAAGAATAGAAATAATCAATTTAAAATTTGGGCTTGAAAGTCTGTTGTGGCAGCTCTACAATAACAGTTTGTTTTCATAAATAATATTAAAATTTAACCGCGATGAAAAGGCATATACATTAACAATTCTTTGAAGAAGACGACTGTGCTCCAACGAGCAACGAGGAAAATGTGAGCAATTGAAATTTCCATAACTTTTCATTTTCTTCGATTATAGTTTTCTGAAGAACGTTGAAATCCTTTCTCTCTTTGATTGATCTTGACACTGACTTACGATCTGAAATAAATTTATTTACATATTTTTCTTTTCCTATTATATTACACAGTGCATAACAATTATGTGTTTGTAGAGTGTTTCTTATGATAAATACATAACATAATTAATCGTATATGTCGCTTTTGTATTGGTAAAGTTGGATTTACCAGGGATTAGCCCTTGAAGGACAGAAAACCGAGCACATTAAACTTGAATGTTGTGTTACATTTACAAACAAAAGTGCAGATAATATAAAGTTAACTCCGTGTGAAGAACCTGGAACAGAAAGCCCTCTCAAAGGCTAGTTTTCCGGAAATCACCGGCTTTTTAGCCGGCCGGTACGTCCAGCAACAACCATGAGTAAATACAGCACCTCGCGTCACGGCCCGCAACCAATTAGCGGCCGGACAGACAAGCGGGTGACCCCCCTTGAAAGACTGGACTCCAATGTAGTGAAGGTACTCCCCGAATAAGTCGGCAACTATAACACGTCTTTCACAGCAAATACCTTAACTTTCCTGGCAAGCTTGCATCTCTACTATATCGAAAATGCCATCATCAATTCACCATTCATTCATTGCTTCTCTTCACGTTCTTTCACCATCTACCTCATTTAGGATTGCGAGACCAACCATGATTATCACTTTTCAATACCATGATAAAGTCATTTTCATCTCTCGAGGTGGCACATACAATCACCATGAAGGTGTTATTTAATTTTTACTCATTTTACCCGTGAATCTACACCAACAGCACATTTAAAATCATCCTCGATTTATCATCCAAAACTGTCTTCGTTCTTAGTCAGTTTTATCATAAACATTCTATTTCGCAAAAGTAGTATTAAGTGCAGCGCCAATATTATCGACAGCATCATTACCAATGAAAGCATCTTTATTTAATAACAAGAATAAAAACCTCACACAAAAGGCATACAAAACTTGAAAGCAACAACAACAAATCAACCATCGAGAAACAAAGCATAAAAAAATAAAAGATCTGTTGACTTCCAAACAGACCATACATTATTTGTGTTTTTATGAATCAAGCTATTCTATCGTTTTAAGAGAAGATAAGATACGATCAGATTCCTCTGTACACCACATTTTCATTTTGTTCAGCACACCAGCCTGTTATATGTTGTTTCTAGCCACGACATAATTGTTTTCATCTTCTGTCCCTAGCTCTGCGACCTGCATGTGTACAAAGTCCCTGCCGATCTGTGGAGGGAGAACTTCAACAATATCCTCAACAACGTCGTCACAGAGACAATCTCTATAGGAATTATAAGGTACACATAATATAGCAAGTTATGTAGAGTGTTTTACTTTTTTTAAATTTAACTTGTGACTCTTTCGCTGTAAATTTCCCACATAAATAAAATCTCATGGGATCTACGCGTTTATCTCATTTCCATCACTTCAGAGTTAAGCTAATTGTAGCCGAGGGAAATAATTATCCACTATTCCCCATATTTCGCACTTTGACGATTTTTCTATTTATCTGTGCATGTCTATGATCATATTAATTTTTGTCTTCCTGACTTCTTTATGGGCTAATGCCATATCACATTTGTTTTTTCTTCTCCCTTTTTATTTGCACTGCTTTGAGTCATACGTGTATTTTCTTGAATATTATCAGTTTTTCTCCTTGTTATTTCTCTGTATTAGACTTATAGTAGGTCTCTATTAGTCCGCTTTTACCCACCAACATGCCTGTTCAAATCACAGAATTATCAAGTATATTTATTGAATAGTTGTTGGATAAAATGTATAAATGTCATTGATATGCATTGGATCTAGTGATAAAACATATCGACTCCACAAAGACACGAGTCGTGCAGAGCAAAAAGAAAAATGTGTCACAACAAATAATGAAAACTTATAGTGATCTCATGTTCTCTAGCAAAGATAGAAATGTAGATTATTGTGATACATGTATGAGAAGTCTCACATGAACTCCGCTATAGACTATTGTCTAGATTTAAAGCCTTAGAGCTGCCGATTTCTTTCTCTTATCGTTACAAACCATCGCTATGTCGTCTAAATAAGATAATCTCTTGTTACTACAACCAAACTACCACAGGACAGAGTTAGCTGAGGCCATTATAAACAGAGCAATGTAATCGCCCTCCATCCTTACTGAAACGAAACCAATCCTCACGATAATAGTTTGTGTCTGTCAGTTTTATCGGCTTAATCGCATGTTTGTGCTCCCCATGCTGGCACAACAATGAAGCTCTATTTAAACTGTGCAGATCTGGCCGTGCGCAGTTCCTCTCTGAATTAGGGCCCTGAACATGTGTCTCTAATCTAGCACAGATCCATATCCTGAAGTCTGTATTGATTTTTCTAAAACACATAAATTAATGTCGCACATGGCGGAAACAAAATAGCAGGAATCACGACGCTAAGTCAGAGCAACAGCAATCAAGTCCTGGTTGTATTTGTGTTCTTAACTTTCTGGGATAAAATGGGTGCAATCTGTATCCGCATGGACATTTGTGTGGAATGGGATTTACGGTCTTTAATGCACTTTTGTTTAAAAAAAGGGTTATAAATTCTTTTCGAGAACTTGTTTTTTTTTATTCTTCCCACTTCAATAAGTGTATATGCCTTGCAACGTGAACGTTTTTTTATCGTGTTGATTTCCATAGCTCTGTATTTCAACGGCTGTAATATTATTCTAATGAGACGCGTCTATGTAGACACATAACAGATCGCACACGAAAAAAGGGAGAAACCTGGCCATAATGGAAGTCTTGAATCGATCTAAAAAGTCCCCCATATGTGGACCGCAGTAAAAACTAACACGGAATGAGGGGCTGTTTGGTTTTGTTTATCTGTGCACCTTTCTGTGGTGTTTGGGTGACCGGGCCCATTAAGACCAGGACTGTGACCTACTGGTCCGTTGATTGAACAATCGCCCTGGCTACAGGACTAGTCTTACACACTGGGTCTGCTTTTCAGGAATCGAGTTCAAGTTAATAGGTGTCCTACTGAAGCAAGTCGCTCTCTCTCTCTCTCTCTCTCTCTCTCTCTCCCTTCCTCTCTCTCTCTGTCTGTCTATCGCTTGCTTGCTCTCTCTCTGTCTCTGTTTCCCTCTCCCCACCTCTCTCTATCTCCCTTTCTGTTTCCCCCCCCCCCCCAACTCCCTCATTCTAGACCAGCTAAGTCCTCACGCACTGTTAAACAGTGTGTTTTCTTATGCAGCTTTGGTGTTAATCAAATACATGTAGCTTACAATTCGCAGAGGAAATTTTGATTGGTCGTAGGGGCAAACATCGCCAAGCAAAACATGGACACTTTGTGCCTTATAGAAGTCTAGAGGATATTCCTGGTCCTGTAAAGAAAGTTTTCTGATATAAGCTTAATATTAGTCACGTTATCTAACCTTCTGAAATACGTTTAATGATAGAAAAGCGGTGAATACAAACTGCTTCACGAGTGTGGTTTCAATGATTTCTGTAAACTATAGATAGTTTCCGCGCCTAGTTTTCTAATTGTTGTGTCACATGCACTATTTTTATTTACCATTATTTTTATGTTGAAAAATGATTAAATCTTAGCCAGAAGCTAATCATTTCCCACTCTTCTTCTCTCTCCATCTATCTATTTATCAACCTATCTATCTATCTATCTATCTATCTATCTATCTATCTATCTATCTATCTATCTATCTATCTATCTATCTATCTATCTATCTATCTATCTATCTATCTATCTATCTATCTATCTATCTATCTATCTTCCTACCTACCTAGCTACCTGTCTATCCTACTTATCTGTTTGTCAATCTAACAATATTTTGTATATCCATTCCTATATCTCTTGTAATTCCTTGCAAATCTATCCCTCTCTCAACCCATCACACTCACCCAATCTACCTCATCGTTTTAAAGATTCAAGTTAAATGGTTGTTCAAGACTAGAATTCATGTCGAGACATTGAAGCGCCCGCTGAATATTCTACATTAAACGAATACTTGGAATAGTTGAGTGTTACAATAATGCCTGTGATTGAACCGTGTCTGCCCTCCTGACGGCATGCCTCCGGTGTGAGGTCGCGGTTCATTAACCCCCTCACAGAAGTGGTGCTCCCGTCCGCACGTATTATTTCTCGCAAGAAGTGTTAAAACAACTGTTTCAAGAAATTTCAAGAGCTATCTTTCCATGTGACTAGAACTATTACAGTTGTATCTAGAGCTATTTTCGACCGGAGAATAGCTGACACAATGTAAACGTATCGGTACCGTTGAATTCATTGTCTTATCGTCTTGGAAAACATGGCCCACATTTTGTCCGTCATATCGACTAAATTAAAAACAAAAATATTGTTTTCTAAAAAACAACATCAACCAACGTTTAAACAACAGGCATACTACAGTGTATAAAAGGAGTGAATGCCGATTAAGTATGACTGTTAATAGTTACCTTATCAGTGGTAACTTACGCGCTTCTTTTTTGTGCAGGGAATACCAATTGAACCAATATCAACCTAAAACCAACATTTTGGACAAAATACGTCTGTGGTTATCTCAGTTGTTTGACCTCTTTTTGCAACATTACTCTCATTGTTCACGGAAAAAAATATCGAAGATGGTCCAATGCCAGGTTATATCGAAACAGTAAGTTGGCAGTGAGCAAGGTTGTTAACTGCTATTACAAGGGGAGCCCAAAAATAATATGAACATTTTTCTTAAAATAAAAAAACAACAACGATTATTTGGACACAAGTTGTACCTCACCATATGGAGTTGTCAGAAACACAAACAGTCCTTCGGAAGTATGCAAAGAACCATGCATTTCAAGAAAAGGTACTAAAGCTGTGCAGTATGGCGGCGAGTTTTCTGAAACTTGAGTATAGTAATCTGATGTAACAGGAATAGGGTAGTTATTTCTCTTATGCGCATCGAACTTGTTGGTATGGATTGAGAACAATATCAATCGTGAGCGATGGTTTTGCCTTGAACGTGTACATTTTTTGGATGATTTTTATTTATCTGCTCCTAAAATTTATAGTCCGTGAGTTGCACTAATCATTAGCCTTATTTTTCTATTATACCACAATGCATCTCAAATTAAATCATCATTGCAGTTTTTTTTTCACAAACGAAAAGATTTTCTGAATTGAAGAAAAATAATAAAGTCAATTAAGCGTGTCAAAAGTGGCGTCTGTGGTTAAGTTCGAATTTATAAACAACGCCCTTTTCTATTGTATCGAAGGTGTATTCTCTATCACCCTACATACCTGTTAAAGCAGTCACGCGGTTTGACGCCTTTTTGGCTGCTTTAAACGCTTTTTATTGCAATCAACGTGAATTGTGTTTTATCTGAAAGCTGCTTGAAATTGAAATCGTGTGTGGTCATATCAATAAAAGCAATAAGAAATTAGAACATTCTGGAAATGGTTCGTCTTTCACGTGTTAAAAAAATTGTGTCTGATATTTTATAAGGATGGAAAAAAGTGGCGGCTAAGAAATAATAAAATACAGTTTTTACTTGGTACTCTATTAGTAATACACCTCCCACACATTTTCAATTTGATATTTTTTCGATTAGTATAAATAAATCTCACAATAATTTTTTCCCAAAATCTATAAACGTTTGGAATCGCCTTACCGAAATGGATTTTAGATAGAGGAAACCAATAGTGGGGATCTTCCAATGAGAAATTATATCCAAAAGATACAGGCCCATTAGAAAGTAAGCAAAAAATAAAAAAACAAAACAATAGTCTGATTAAAATCACTAGTTTTTAACATTTTTGGGAAAGAAATAACTTTTTCTTTGGAAGTACCTTTCTGAATAAAAAAAAATGCGGAAACCTAAATGTGGTCATGCTTTTTTCTTGAGAATCACATACAGTACACTATTGATCCAGTAGTGGCACCGACACAGTAGAAAGGTACCGATGTTCGTACAGAAATCAATACTGCTCTCTTCATTTGAGAGAAGAATATTGGTTCGAGGGTATTGTTCTTGGCGGGAAACTGAATACAGCTCAATCTTTCTTTGTTTATTTTGACTTCAATTAATTTATTTGATGGCGACCATCAATAACTTATGCCTCATGTGTCAATGGGTACCTAGGGATTTGCCAGCCTTTATTCACTTTTTTTCTAACACACGGCCACCGTTTACTGGGGTTCGTTTTTAATTAAAAGCACTCTGGACACAGCTATGGCATTTCTATACGTTTTAGAGCAAAACTTTAAAGACGTATATTTCATAAAATCTCGCAATGCCTCTATCAATTTTTAATACATTCATATCAATGAAATCAAAATGGACATAGCAAATCAATACTAAGTTCTCATGAGCCACATTGTCTCTATCTTAGATAGAACGCGAAAACTTCAAAAAGTAAAAACAAAACAACCCATTAATGTATTTTTTTTCATTATAACTCTTCTACTTTTGTTTTCAAAATGTTTGATTAAAATTTTTCTGTTTGAAACTTCTATTTGTACAAAACTGTCTTTTACAATTGCTAACTTCGAAAGTAGCATTAGCAAAAAGAACGAATGAACCAAAACTATCAGACCCACACATGAACACTATTACACAAGAAGCTCTTAAAAATAAATGGTTGCACCAGCATTTTGTAAACGATAAAACCCGACAAGCTCTGTTTACTTTTCGTGGATTGCCAGTCGCCGCGGGAGATGCATGATTTATGCATTGTCTTCACTTGGTATATTTAACAAGACAAAGAGAGATCCGCTTAGGAGCTCACATTGTCAGGTCCACTCACGGGCGAGGCGGCCATGATGTGCTGCTCGTGGCAGAATGGCATCAATTAAGCTGAACAAGTCTCCTCTGTAATCCATCGGCACACATTGTTGTTCCTTTCTTTGACTGCTGGGTTTTACCACGTCATGGTTGGTTAACATTCACGTGTGCTTTCAAGGAGGATAGCATCAATTGTATGAATGGCACGTATTTGAATTGGACATGTTTTTCTTGTCTGAACAATTAGTTATTGTTATACACGATGGCCATGCACGGATGATGTAATTTTCTTTTACTGATAATATTGAAAAAAATAACTTGAATTTTTACGATTTGGCTGGAAGCTGAGAAAGAAGAAGAAAGAATTAGAACTACCCAAGGTCGTATTGTAGTCCTATCTAATCCGCTCTCATATCAGGAGGATCAGTTCAAATCCTGTCGCTGTCTCTCAACTAACTGAAGCGTTTAGTTCTTGGAAAACTTCTAGGATGTTTACGCCCCCGTCCTGAACTCTCCTAGGTATAAACAAGAGCTCGACTGTCTAGGGCTTATTTTAATAGATGCATTCTAAAACCAGCACATTTTTCATATAACACATGCATTAACACCTTTTTGACATACCCATATGAAAGTCATAAACAGTCGAAATTTCTAGATTTTAATTATGTTTCATATTGCGGCCTTGCTAATAAATTGTTTCATCAGGTTACTTTAAGCTTGAATAATAGAGGTACGTTAAAATACAAATTATTGAAGAAGTTTATGTAACAAATGAATGAGTCAGGGAAAAGAGAAAGTGAAAACTTGCTCACAATTAATTTTCCAGATGTTTAACTGTTCTCTGTGCATGGCAGCGCCTTGACTGTTTACCTCAAGAATAAGCAACAGTATTTTTTAAAACATTCCTCGTTTCCTTTCCCAAAACTGGGGTTTTGCTTCTCCTTTGGGAATGAATCATTTTGGTTTCAATCCCAAGCCAATCCTTGACCCGTGAATTTACACCAGTCAGCCAGTGTAATCAATGTACATTTTATTTGGCTTGGCTCGCTATATATTCCCAGGATGCCAGTGCATTTCTGTAACTTTATTATATTTGTATGGTTACAAAAATAGAGTGTTACATATTATCTTGGATGTAATATGCTGTGATCACAAAGTTGATCTGATTGCCTACAGTTTTGTCTTCTCCGGGTATTTTTTATGTTTTGTCAGAGATCTGTGATGAGAGGCAACAACGTATTAAATTGCCGTTGTAAAAAAAAAATTAGATTTCCTAAATCTGTAGTAAAGGGACTGTAGACAATTTAACGATTACGAAAAAAAAAATTAATTTTATGGATGTTTTTCCTGTCAACACACCTAAGAGAGTTTCTATTCCATTTGACGAAATCAAATTAAAAATGAACTACTCCTTAATCCTTATAACGAGCATCATCTTCATCAACGTCACGTGTTTTATCGTTCATTCGTAACAGCGAATTTTCTCATTACATTTCTGCTTTGACCAATCATCACAAAAATGTCATTCAGTCTTCAAAGGTTGCATCAATTGCTTACATGTATATACACTTGTGCATTAGTAGTTCATGAACTGACATAATATGACAATTTTCAAAAGTATTCCCTTCTTATTATGAATAATTTTCTTTCTTTACCAAACCTCCCCCTCCATCTCTCTCACACATATACGCTCAAATCTCTCTCTCTCTCTCTCTCTCTCTCTCTCTCTCTCTCCCCCTATGTCTATGTCTATGATTCGCTTTCTCTCTCTCTCTCTCTCTCTCTCTCTCTCTCTCTCTCTCTCCCTCTCTCTCTCTCTCTCTCCCTCTCTCTGTCACTCACCCACCCACTCACACACACCAAATGACCTTGCAGAGTGCCATCCGAGACGCGGCTGTCGGACCTGCGCGATGAGATCATCCAGCAGCTACAGCCTGACGACATGGGGCCCCGCGACTGGGTCTTCCTGCGCAGCGTGGGCCGGAGCCTCACCAGGGTGAGTGGCGCCACCTTCACTACACAGGGGCACCTTCAAGTGACACTTAGCCAGTACACAGGGGCACCTTCAAGTGACACTTAGCCAGTACACAGGGGCACCTTCAAGTGACACTTAGCCAGTACACAGGGGCACCTTCAAGTGACACTTAGCCAGTACACAGGGGCACCTTCAAGTGACACTTAGCCAGTACACAGGGGCACCTTCAAGTGACACTTAGCCAGTACACAGGGGCACCTTCAAGTGACACTTAGCCAGTACACAAGGGCACCTTCAAGTGACACTTAGCCAGTACACAGGGGCACCTTCAAGTGACACTTAGCATCAAGGCTCTGAGTTCAGAAGCGCTAGGTTTAGAGCGTCGGATTCCAATGCAGGAGATCCGGATTCGAGCCCCGCTCTGACGACCGCGTTGTACCCTACTGGTTGGATCAGTACCAGTATTAGGCTGTACGCTCACCAAGCTAGACCAATAGCGGGTAGTCATTCACAGATGGCAAAGTTGAGGGAACTGGTATACTTTGCGGACAAACACAGTTGCGGGCCGAAGCACGTGGTGCCAGGATTAAAGGTCAACAGTCAACTGTATCACTCTTCGCATGTACACGCGAGGTTAGAGTTTGGCTTGAGTCTGGACATTTGGGTCGAAGCATGTCCAGTGGTTACGCGCATTGTTACATTTTTAAATATATATATATATATAAAAAAAAAAACAACAAATAAGATTATTTTGTAAATTAATTGTATTGCGACTTTTTATTTCTATCTTATACTACACTACTTGGGTATATACGTACTTATAGAGGTATTTTAGAGAAGTATGTGTTTAAAGTTTTGAATCGAGAGCCGGAAAATCGGACGCCCAACGCACCAAAAAATAAAGCACATTATGGCGCCATGACAGACACAGACCAAATTTTGCCTCCGTGTCGCACTGCATAGGTTGTCGGCCCGGCGTCGCAAACTGTTACCCGACGGACAACATCTAATGGGTGTCGACCTAAGCGTACATAACATATATTATGACCTCTCTGGTGTCGACAAATTAAAGGCAAAAAGAAAGAACAGATCGTTGCATATTGTCTGTGACTATATGAGATGGATAAAGTAAATTTTGTTGTTGCTGTTTTGGGTCTAATCAATAATATATGTAATAATATCGCGGTTTTAATTTTTTTTTTACTCGTAGACCTACAGGGAGGATTAAAAAAATTCAAAGAAACTCCACTAAAACAAAAGGTCCTTGATACCAGACACGTTTCTACTTCTATACAGTTGTGTTGAGTTTTCAACTTGATGTTTATAAAAGTAAATGTTACTAAGAAAGCTGCAGAAATTTCCATGAATATCTATCTAATTTCTATCTTTAGGGGTGTATTGGAGGTGAATTTAATTCGCATAAACTCACATGGATCCTCCAAGTGTTCATTAAAGTGGACATTTTCCTTGAAGAACATTAGCCTTCCATGATATACACGATCGCGAACTTGCATGAAGTAAAGGCGTGCAAGGTTTAGAGAAGCTTGTATAACACTAGACTGGTTTTCAGTCCTGGTTCCAATACAATTATAACTATGCACTCTCTGTACTTCATAAAAGCTACATAAAAGTGTTTAAAAAAATTAATTAAATACTTTTCATCCATAGGCAGTGATAATTTTCGAACATTATTTTTAATAACATTATTGTGTACCTGTTCCTTAAAACCATCCCGGATGTTCACAGCAGTTGTAAGATTATTGGTGGGATCGCCCTAGTTTCTACATGCTATTTTAATCAGTTACTACAACCTGTAATTATCATAGTATCAAAATTTTGGTATTTTTTTCTATTCCCCATTTTCCAATGTTTAATGGCAATGTTAACTAAGAGTCTCCAACTATCACAAAAGTGCCAAATCTGGTTGGTAATCACCCTTTTATTCCCGGTTTTAGTGTAATCGTGTTTGTAAATTGCGAAGTGTAGAATGTCACACTTATGTCTCACTATAAACAACAGTGGAATGCATCGATTTTCACTTTGGGCATTTTGGCTTCATGGTTAGTGCTACGCAGTTTATAATGGTCGTCAATCTTAGATGAGTGGAGGGAGGGAGAGAGGGAGAGAGAGAGAGAGAGAGAGAGAGAGAGAGAGAGAGAGAGAGAGAGAGAGAGAGAGAGAGAGAGAGAGAGAGAGAGAGAGAGAGAGAGAGAGAGAGAGAGAGAGAGAGAGAGAGAGAGAGAGAGAGAGAGAGAGAGACCAGCATCTTTCCTCAATGCCATTAAGAAATTAAAGGTACACATAAAAAAAAAATCTTTTTCAGACCTATGACAATTGGTCGTCTGAGTGGTAAAGGGATCACAATCGATATCCTTTGAAGTACATCTAAATAAAAAAAAAACCTTGAGATATTCAGGTCCAGCTGACACAATTGCCATAGCGTCACAGCCACCTTTTATGCTTGTCGCTTGATCAACATGGCGCCATTGTCTTGCACATTTTATGGAAATACCGTGTCTTAGTTTGCAGAACAAGCCAACCTCTAAACATTTTATGTTTATTCTCATGTAAACCTCCTCAAGAAGAAGGGAGGGAGGAAGTGGAGGAGACTAGAAATAACGCTTTATTGATCAGTTATTATATATTCAATTTCGACCAAACCAAAAAAACCCACCAGATCATACATGAGCAATAAAATTAGCCAGTAGACTCACAAAAATGGATACCTTGGGAATGCTACCTAAAAGTATTTGCACAAGGCGGACTGCTTTGCTTTATAAATTTATTCATTGCATTTTTGTGCTAGATTGAAGAACACCCTTTGTTTAGGTATGAATATTTTTTTCGGTTGGTTCTCTTTTCTTTCCACAGTTACGAACCAAGCAAGAATACCAACTGAAGGCAAAGCATTTTCTACCCCCTGTGGTAAGTGCAACATAAAGAAAAATGAAGTATGATTATTGTCGGAGTGAATGTTCAAATTGATGAGCATAGCAACAAATCGCATTTTTAAACCGAAGAGTCTTTAAGAATAAAAAGTAGTTTTCCTATGATATAACTCATATGGGTTTAACAGTTGGAAAAAAGGTGTTTTGACTAGACTATCAGCCTATCGCACCTTAACTGCCTATCTCAGTTGATCACTCTAATTGCGGAGGTTATTGTCTCATACATATGTGGTTCATGAGAAGAATACTCAGTCTCATGGACATCAAACGAAAGTGCCTTGAGAGACGCAGGCACCAGATTAAATCTCAATAAAATCAGGACACAGCAAGCAAAGGTCGTTAGTCATGTCATGCGCAAACATAGTTTAGAACCTGTTATTACAACTGGAAACGTTTATGGAAAAAGAACGAGAGGAAGACAGAGAAAAAGGTATGGGATGGGTTAGGAAGATGGATTGGTGGAAGTAAAGGGAACAACCTGATTGGAAATTGCATGGACAAAGACATGTGGAAGGACATGGCCGCCAACGCCAACAGCCACGACACTCCGTGATGATGATGTTTAACTCATTTCTACCAGCTAACCTTCTTGCCCTCTTCATATGCCATTTATCTTTACCACAAGCTGCTATATTCATATTGTCCATCCTTTTCAGTCTTTTGCACCTGAACTGTACATACTGGAGGCGACTCCTGAGGTGCGAGATGCGCTAGCAATTAGTGAGAGAGGATCCTCGCAGTCACCTCCCATGTCGAGGCGAGCTTCACCCTCACACCGGGGGCACTCCTACAGAAATGGATACAATGGTAAGCGGTTGGTGTGGAACACTGCGTTGTGTGCAGGCTTTGGTTGAAAACGTTTAAGAGTGAAGAGTATCTTAGGTAGAGGATTGCTTTTGTTGAAAACGTTTAAGAGTGAAGAGTATCTTAGGTAGAGGATTGCTGTTCGATTGTAACTATGTAACAAGAATCTTGCAAGTATCTGCATATCTAAGAAAAAAAATAATAAAAGAAACAACAGTAAACGTGAACTACAAGTATAAAGAAAATAAGGCTTGCTTTCCTGTATTGTTTTCTTTTTTTTTTATATAAATCAAATGTTAGTTAGATTTGATTTGTGGTATGCTTGCCTCTTCAAATATATTTTACATCACTCTGATTTAATTTGACTGTTACTTTTGAAAGTTTAATAGTTATCACATGATAAGACAAGATGTTTAAATGTATTTTAAATTGAGATATAGTTTTTCTGATCGTGAAAATCATCAAAAATGATTTCCAAACAAATTTACAATAATGAATCTAGATCGATAATTTGTGAAAGATCTTTTCGGCTTCAAACATCTTTACTACTTTATTGAGAATTGTTTTGCAATTTAACCCCTTTGCTGAAATCTTTTTATGCATAAGTATGTTGCACTATAACCTTTGTGAAACGAGTGTTAAAACCATCGAGCATACCTATTTTGCTTTCGTGACAAAGGCCCCATGTGTTGAAAATACTGTTACCATTTGTAAATATAATTTGCTAATCAAAAGAAAAATTACGAACAGTTGACTCTTTAGTTTGGACCTGTGATACCATTTTAAAGCAACTTCGTCCACCATCCAATAGTAAAGATATTTCTGTGCAATATGGCAGCTGCAACGTTTCCTTCATATTATGTATAGTAACACAAAGAGATATACCTTCTGTGAAAAACTGTTATAGGACATCATGTAAACATTTTGTCTGATTTCTCTTTTTTTTTGGGATTGATTGCTATTTTTCATCTTTTATTTGAAAATTTTTATAAGTCATAAGAAACTTTACCAACATGCTCTCAGATCACTGAGTTTCTTAAAGTAGGCTTACTTTCATCCTTTGAATTTCATTTACAATTCACCAAGCATTGTAAGGAAACGGTGCAGTGTGTGCATTGAAATTTGCATGCTTCAATATTAATGCGTGTGTCCGATTCGTTTCTGTCAGAAAATTCGCATATTTAGACTTCCGTAATATTGGTGCATTTACATGTCGGATGACTAAAAGTTTTCTTCTCAATTTTCTGCTCAATATGCTCAAAGGAGGAAAATGAAAAGTGTGTGCATAATCTAAAGAATATACATACATAAATCTATGACAAAAAACTTGTGCATCGCAAATTTCTGTAGAATTTTCTGTCTCCCCGCTGAAAAGCCTATACCATATTAATTTTGGCCCTAGCTTCTTTTTCTCCTTCTTCTTCTTCTTCACTAATTTTTTATTTTTGTAATTATTATT
>RQTK01000405.1:140154-203638 GCA_003991915.1 Elysia chlorotica
TCATTATCATTATTATTATTATTATTATTATTATTATTATTATTATTATTATTATTATTATTATTATTATTATTATTATTATTATCTTCTTCTTCTTCTTTGCGTTCACTTATAAAATAATTATTATTATTATTGATATTGTCGCTATTATTATTTCCCCCCACTGAGGTTTACATTAAAAATTGTATTAGGTACGAACTAATAGCGTTAAACAACACTCGTTTGTTTTTAAAAAATAAGCCGCAATCGATGATCACATCATTGCTTTTATTAATTGATATAATTTAAAACTCTGTCCCCCCATTTTAACAGTAATTGCTTTATAAAACCCCTTGACATGTTATCTAGCTTCTTAACAAAAATTGTTAAGAAATAGGATGTTATGAGATCATTTTTTTTACACCGTGACCAATTAATATAAGTAAAGACATGAAGAAACAGAGTGTATGCCAAGAGAGTTTTCGTAAAGAGGATAATTAATTGTTTAAATGTTTGTTACCTTTGGCCTAAAGAGGTAACTTTTTCCACCTGCCTCTTCACCACCTCCACCCCTTGATTAATATTAGTGGATTAATTAGTGTACTTCCCCAAAATATTAGTCACATTGTAATTTGCTTTCATCGGGAACAACTGCAAGGGCATTTTATGTGTTTTAGAGACCTAACTATATAGAATTTAGATTAATCTCTCAATGAATATATATTTCGTAATGTTTGCCTTTCCCTATTTGAATTCATTGCTCTTAATCTTTTTTCACGCTTGATTAAACACCTTTATGCATTTACACATTTTTTAATCCCATTAACTTTTGTCTGTTGAACCTGCGCCGTCCGGTCTGGATGTAAATCATGAGACAAAAAAAAGCTCTGATTGGCCAGGCAAGTGATGGGTAAGAATTGTGTAAAGAGAAGCCTCCTGAATTGTTTCAATTTCAACAATCGTGTATTATGATTCCTTCTTCCCCTTACGTTATCAACACCTTTGATGTACACCTTACATTCCTCCCCTAATTCCTATTTGTTTTTTTTTCCGTAATGTCTAAGCTATACCATTCCATTATTTTGGCAGTTGAGACTCCCCTACAATACTATTTCTAACCAACAAATTACTTGATTTAATGTATGAAGGTGTTATGAAACTTTTAAGTAAAAGGTTTACTGTTCTTTAGACCCTTGTTTTAGATGTTTCACCTGTTCTGGATTGTATATATTATGAATACATTAACAGTAATGTGTGCGTGCAATAAGTGCCTTACTAACATAACAGTCTGAAACCACTTCAGGAAATATTATATAAACAAAAAAACAAACATATTATCTTAGTAACATCTAATTGTTGAGCATTGAAATAATAGCTTAAATATTATGTTTTGATATAGATATTAAAGGATAATGTCTTATTTCGTTCCTCCCCCAATCCCCTTGCAAACAAGATTTAGCTTCTTTATAATTAGCAAGTATCCAATCGAAAAGCAACTTTTTGATACAATTTTATGTAAAATGTGATAAAAACGTTGGTAAGCGTAATTAAACACAAGTAAACTTAAATATTGAGCATATGCAAACCATTTTTTTGGTCAGAACTCTGATATGTGGTTATCTTTAAAATATTTCTTCTTTTTTCTTTTTTTTATCCCATTTAGACAGTTTTCACACCAAGAATAGAAAAATTGCCTCTAAAGTTTATGAATAATCTAATCATCTCAGAACGTTTAGTTGACAGAGTTTAAACTGTATTTCAAGGTAGTGATGTTAGGGAAAAATCACACCAGATGTCAGTATCTTCTTTACTGACAGAATTTTTTTGGGGAAAATCAGGGATAACAGAATAATACTGTAGAATTGTCAGGTTTTTAGATTTATAACATAAATTAGACTAAAATAAGAACTTAGCTCAAATTATGTGTTTAACAGTAGTCTTGGAGTTATGTTTACTTACCATTCCATTCTGTTTTCTCCTCAGGAAAAATTGACAGCGATAAGACTCAGAGGTCTTTTCGCGATACATCATCGCCAGTTAACAAATACAACCCCCTCCCCCACATAGACACCGCACTTGAACCCCCCCACAGAAACAAGTCAACCTACTCCTTAGCCCACAACACTAACTTTGAACCCACTGGCCCAGATCGTCACACCCATGATCCTACAGAGTCACATAGCGCTAGGGTTGGCGAAAGTCAGTACAGGAACTCTCCCACACACCACAGACACAAAGACTTAGCCATGGAGAATCAGGTACCGTGGGCAGAGCGTGCACATCGCCCCATCCCTGTTGCACCTGAGATGTCTGACTGGGGTGAACAGGGGCAGCAGCAGCAGCAGACGGCCAGGCCGGAGGTCCACACAGCCCTGCCTGCTGCTGCTTCTGCTGCTGCCCCTGGAACCCCCCAAGGCCCGTGGAACTCACAAGACCGGCATGCTTCCCCAGACAAGTTTGGCAGCAGCCGAGACTTACACCGGCGCCCTGATGATGACTCGGGTGTAGCTGAGATGAGCCCGGATGATGAATACAACAGCAGCCGAGGGAGGAGGAATCACGGCAACCATACGAGCCGCAAGGATGATTATGACATGCTAGCGTGAGTGCCGCTTTACTTTAGTTCTGTGTAAGGAATTACTTTACTTTCAACCTTTTTCGAAATGGAAATGTACTTAGTATCTTTAATAGGAAATCCTCATCTACTTCTGCTTTAATATATCATATTAATGTTAATACCTGTTGTATTCTTCTTTTATATAGTAGAACTGCACTTGGTCAGATACTTTGCCATTCAGAATATAACTTGCAGAACAAACTTTAGTTAAGGTTTCATCTTTTTTTAAGTAGAATTACAAGTTCTCAACTTAAGTCTCTTTTTTTTATCATTATGTTAGTCTAGAGCTAATAGGGAAATTACTGCTGTGGATAGTTTAGAAGATGCTGCTATATTTTAAAGTGTATGTATTTACCTGGCATTCACTGGTTGGGTCAGTGTCAATATAATGTGACTGGCTGGGACAGGAGTCCTGGTATCCCCACACTGTTTCATTCGTGGCAGCATGCACAAAATTTAAGACATTCGTCTTGCCATCCGCTAACGTGTAGGATTTTCCTTGGGAAACTAGGAGATGTAAAGATGACAAGCTTAGTATAAAATAGTTTTTGAATATTTGGTCTTTTTTTATTTAATCTGGATGTAATGCTACTCTTGTGGTTTTATATTTAGTTCGCGCATGTCTTTCAAACGTTTTCATTTCCTCCACAGAAAAAGGTTAGAATCAGAACAACTTGGATTTGGATACGATGAGGATGATCCACGCAGACGATTAGATGACCTGGAAGGCATGAGCAGAATGGATCGACAGAGATGGGACAATGATCAGGTTTGTTGTGAGCCTGATGAACCTTTTGTATTAAAGAGACTGTAAATTTGTAATCTTAATTAAGTTTATAAGAAGAATGTAACATGACTATCCGAAAAAAAAATTCTTTTTCCAAAATGTAAGAAAATAGAATTTGCACCATACATACATTTGAGTATGCTCTTAGTTTCTCAGTGTCTTGTGGATCATCATCATCATCAAGTACCATGCCTCATAGCGTTGGTGATCATGTCCCTCCATATCTCTCTTTCTTTGGTTAGTTTCATCATCTCTGTAACCTTTGATATTTGTAGCCACTCCTTCATCCCGTCTGCCATTTTTTCTCTTTGCCTTCCTTGACTGCGTTTCCCATCAATCATTCCTGTTGTCACTAGATGTTCTAGTCCCTCTCTTCTCATCATGTGGCCAAAGAATGTTGTTTGCCTTTTCCTCACCTTGTTAATTATTGATGGTTTTGCCTGAGCTTCTTCTAAAACTTCTTTGTTTGATTTCTTTTCTGTCCAAGAGATGCGGAGCATTCGTCTTAAAAACCACATTTCTATTGCTTTCAGTTTCTTTTCTATCTGCTTTGAAACATGACAATCCGAAAAAAAAAAATTCTTTTTCCAAAGTGTAAGAAAATCAGATATGTGCATTGCCTATATGAGCAACTTGCCTGTAAAAACAGAATATTACGTTCATTTAGGTTAAACTGTTGCAAAATATGCAGTGAGTACTTGACTGAATGCTTATGAAAATGCAGTGACCTGTAAAAACCCAAAACATTGTGTACCATATAACATTTTTTCAGTATTGTTATTGTTATCTTATGTAAAAGTTCTTAGGTTGTACAAACTTTTTTTTTAGTTTAACCCGTTTTATATTTAGACACAAATTTATTATTGTCTATTTTTTAGCTTTAGACATGTACATAAAAGTACAACAAACTCAAGATGGAGTTAAATCAGTATCAATTAATTATTTATTTTAATGCTTTCAGTGATGTCTTATCTTTATTAAGATACATCAAACTAGACATTATATGTACATACTATTAGCTCAGTCTACAATCATCATAATTACACAAATGTTTATCTTTTGATGGAGTGTCCAATTTTCCTCTTCAAATGCTTTACACAACTCTCCACTTCTAAACTACTTAATATACATTTAGGATGATCGCAGGAGGCAGGCTGAGGAAGATAGAAGGCAAGAAGAAGATGAAAGGAGAAGAAGGGAAGATGAAGAGAAACGCCGGAGGGAAGAGGAAGAGGAAAAAAGAAGGAGGGAAGAAGAAAATCGTCTTAAAGAAGAGAGGAGAAGGAAAGAAGAGGAGGAAGAGCTCAGAAGAGAGGAAGAAAAGCTACAGCAAGCAGCAAGAGAGGAAGAAGTAATGTCATCATATGCAACACAAATTCATTAATTTTTGTATACCTATGTAAATTTTGTATTAAAGATTTTTTTAATACTGTAACAGCAATGGTAATTCTTAACAACTTCAATTTCTTATTATTAATAAAATTGCCTCTCCAACATGAATTAAAAAAAGAACATATACAGAGGAAATTGAAAAATATTGAAACTTCAAATTCTGGGTTCTTATTCTTTTGCTAAAGTTAGCGAACATAATTATGCTATGGATCAGGAAGCCACTAAGCTTTAGCATTATTTTAGCTCACATTGTCTGGTTTCATTAACTTCTTAAACCAATTCTCAGTTCATAAAGTTGTCCTTTATGTAAGAATTGCACTTTTCCAAACTTGAATCAATGAATTGGAATAAGCAAAACAAAAAAAGCCCTAGGTTTAAAGCATTTTTAAACGTAAACAAATCTAATTATAATTATATGTTATTTTTTTAATGTTATTTTCAACCAGAAGTAGCACTTCAAACAACTAGATTGATAAATCAAAATGAAGATTTTATGTCTGTGGAGAGTAGGTAAGACATAAACTTCATTATCGTTTACCAAAAGATTAGTCTGCAGATGAACTCGCCTGATGATGATCCAAGCAAAAGAGACACAGAATCTGCCAGACAGAGAAGGAGAGAAGAAAGTAAAATCTCATGATTTGTTTGAAGGACTCTAAAACAATATTTTGTTGTAAAGTCTGGTAAAAAATAAACCATTACATAAGGAGAAGAGAGACAAAGAACAAAAAGTTAGATATAGCAAAAAGAACATGAATTTCTACAGAAAATCTAGATTATGTAATTACAAAATTTGCAGTGAAGAATACTGTTAAGCATCATCTATGTGGTAACTGCAAATAAAAACAAAAACAAAAAAACCCCACAAAATTAGACCTCCCCCCCAAAAAAAACCTGTTACTTTTTTCTATTAAAAAGATAGAAATAAAACAATTATTATTAGGTATAAATAATAGATTGATTATGTTCGTCATCATCATCATCCGGGTGCCGTCTCCTTGCGAAGGTTGGCTGCAATGGCTCTCCATTGACATCTGTCCCGTGCAAGTCGTTGGCACTGCACCAGCGAGTAGCACGTCCATTCTGCGATGTTGTCATTCCATTTCGTTCTGGGGCGTCCCGTCCTCTGCTGCCCTCCACTTCGCCGTTATAGAGATCTCTTATCACACTTTCATGACGCATGAGGTGTCCATAATATTGCAGCTTCCTATCTCTAATACACTGCCCTATTTCTCTTCTTATGTTCAATTTTTGTAACACTTCGTAGTTGGTCAATTTTTGTCGCCATGATATCTTCCCTATTCTCCTAAATGCATACATTTCGAAAGCTTCTATTTTGTTCATTTGTGCTTTACTAATCGACCATGTCTCTGACCCGTATAACAGGGTGGACCAGACAAACGTTTTGAGTAGTTGAAGCTTTGTCTTCATGCTGATGGAATTTGAAGTAAAAGTATTCAGTAGGCTGTTGAAGCGATATATTACATAGGAATAAAACAATGGAAAAGTAAAACACCTCCCCCCCAAAAAAAACATGTTACTTTTTTCTATTAAAAAGATAGAAATAAAACAAGTTTTAATACTTAAATGAACAAGTTTGCTTGGTAACATGCCACCCCTACTGAAGGACCATCATTAGAAAGAAAATGATAAAAAATGTATTGCAAAACTTAATATTGGTGTCCAGCTTCATTCCTAATGGAATTCCAGGATTTAAAGTCTATTGTTCACTGGTTTTTATTCTAATGAAAATCTTTTAACAGAAATTCAGCTACTGCGAGAACTTGAGGAGGCCCGCCGATCTCGTCACGAGCAAGAGAAAGAGAGAGAAGAGCTGGTTAAAAAAGCCAAAGCCTTACAGCATAAGACGACCAATAGGCGGAATGATGGTAAGTTAGCTTTTTAGATGCCCTTTTAAAAAACATTTCATCATAAATTTGATCATGATTTTAGGTGTCAGAAAATATTAATTTATCATCATGTAGTGCCGTGCCGGTTGGCGTTGTCAACCATCCCCCTCGACATCTCTCTGTCCTCGCATTTAACAATCAGATTGATCCCTTTCTTTCACTGATCTATCTTCCTTGCCTGTCTCAGATCTTTTCTCTCTGTCTTCCTCTTGCTCTCTTTCCGTTCATTGCATCAGTTCTAATAACTGTGCGTGTCATGGCCAACAAATTTTACTTGTTCTAATTTACAGAGCATAGATAAATTTGCAAACCATTTGATTTTGAGATCTTCTAACAAATTCAATATATTTTCAAGTGTAATAAAATGGAATCCCAAAAAATAATTTATCATTTCTTGACAGCCTTCTTTGCTGGTAATGTAAAATAGTCATTGTCCTGAAAATGTAAGCTTTACCAACAAATTTAAATCTGACTACTCAAAATAATATAAAATATGTTTCAACAATAATAATAATAATAATAATAATAATAATAATAATAATAATAATAATAATAATAATAATAATAATAATAATAATAATAATAATCTTTATTTCTTGAGCAAAGATCAAAGCATTTGAGAACATTTTAAGGCACAATTACTTAAGTGTTCAATATAGATAAGAGTCATGTAGAAGCATTTAACACACTGAAATATTTAACTAAAAAGTGCATAGACATGTTATAAAAGGGTGTCAAAGTTGTAGGCCTATGCAAATAATTATAATTAACACATTTTATTAAAATTTTAGATACAAGGTTATTTTAAACTCATTGATCTTGTTAAACATTAATCTATCACAAAGGGTCAGAACCAAGGCATCCAATAATAGAAGGCCAAGTCACCAAATTGAAAGAGGTGAAAAGATTTTGGCACACCGAGGATAAAAATGATTTTGTTTCTTTGATTTTAAGCATAGATTGGACAAAGTGTTACTCAGAGAGTATTTTTCAGCCTACACTGTCAACGTGCACTGCAAATGTAAACTGTCCTATCTATGGGCGCACTAATTTGGATTGTTTTTGAACATTCATAAATGATTGGATATTTTATTTATCTATTGTTGCTAAATAATAGGTGCGCAGGGTGATGCGAAGACGTTAAAAATTTATATCTCACTTTGATTCTTGCTGCAAGTTTATGTATGTTTCGGTGACTTCACGTTCAAGGGACGCCTTGGTCAGAACTAATTTAAAGAATAAGTGCTATTTCTTGTGTAAAATGATAATAGCAAGAAGAGAACGAACAGTGTTCGAGTTAAAACTAAAAGCCAACTAAGTTATGTTACAAAATTAAACCTAGCACTCAATATTATACTGAAGCTGATATGTGAGCCTGCTAGGATGAATCAGGCACAAGTTGCCAATATAAGTTTTGAACCATGCCCTCAAAAATTTAAAGAATACTATATAATTTGTCGTATTAGGTTTAATATATCTAGATCTGTATATCTCTACATATCCGTATATATCTTAACACAGCATTTATAACTTCAAAAGTCATAATTCCGACTTGTGACTGATTCACTCACGCTGCCTTACATATATTCCATCACAATATTTTGATTGTACTGTTACATCTTATCACATTTTTTTTAGCTCGAGACATGTGGAAGAAAAAGTATTTTGAAGAGAAAAAGAGGACAGCCCCACTAGAAGAGAATAGCAATCGCCTTAGACAGGAGTTGGAGGCTTTACATCGGCGGTTAATGAACACATTAGAGGGGCCAAAGGAGAAAAATGCACGCCTTGTAGATTCTAATCCCTCACTTAAGGTATGCCTTTTCTTTAACAATTTCCATTTCTTTACATATTTTAGCAATTAATAAAAGAACATTGTCATTTCTAAGTGTCTGGCATACCTGGGCAAACAACTTCATTTCAACAGTTTTATTTTAACAATCTCACATTGACAAAGCTGCCTGTACAAAGTGGACATTTGTGTCATTTTGAAATATTCTTAAAGCGTTGACAAATTATTTCAGTGGATGTGCCCATTCTAAAATTTGAAGAAACTAATCAAGCAAAGTGATTTGAAGACTATACAAAGATTTCAAGGTCATAAAGAGACATATAGTTCATGTTTTGCATCAACAATCAAGCCATGATATTTGTTTTAAAAGTTTTCAAGAAGTCTTTAAGTTAAAAAATGATCAGCGTTAACATGATTTTTTTTCATGCTAATTTTTAATGCTCCTCCCCACGCAGAGCAATTACGTAATCCAATGCACCAAGCTGCAGCATGATATTGAGGACCTTCAGAGGCGGGTGGCCAATGCCAAGATGAAACTTACTGCTGAAATGAAGGTAAGACTTTATGCTTATACAACTTGTGCTATATAAACACTGTGTGTGTAGAAAATAATTATAATTAAAAGACATAGATTTAGCATTCCACCAACAGAAAAAAAATTTCAGTTGGCAAGGTCTTTTTTTGTCTTCAGATTAAAAGTAATCAAAAAATCAAAATTGTAGTTTCATGATAAAGCAATTTTTATGGAGGTCATTGTAGCTTCTGTAGCATACATCAATCCGACTTCCATAGAAAATGTTTAATTGTAAATGCTGATTGAAAAAAAAAAGTTTCATTAATATTCTTAAAAAGAAGTGTTGGAGGAATAGAACAGGACAAGACTTTGACAATGAATGTTTAAACTTTCATACTTTTAACAGCTGTGTGTCTGACGCTGCTTTAAATATATTTTTTGTTTGAGCTAATAAAATATATTTGGTACACAATTTGTTTCCATTGAAGGAAAAAATAAAAACCTGAGGCCTAAAAACTGGAAAAAGAACCTTTCAAACTCAAATATTATGCGTGTTTTATCCTACACTTCTTTTCTTTATATAAAATACATAACTTTCAAATCTTCCACTTTTAAACTATCTTACAATTTGATGTGAAAGGAATTTGTTGCATTTATAATTTTTAGAATGAAACTACTTATTTCATTTGACTAATTCTTTTTGCATAGATGGAATAATATTGTTTTCAGTTTCGTTCATACGTAGAAGGTTAAAAAAATAATAATAAAATTTCTTACTCAAATCTTAAGCTTGAATAAATTAAGTTCTAACAAAATTAAATTGAATATTTTTCTTGAAAAGCGAATTATCTTCTGTAGTATTTGAAAGCATCAACATTATTGTCTCAATATGCCTGATAGTTACTATGGTAGATGACAGCGTCACTACCTTTTTTTAATTTGTACTTTTTGTTTGAATTTATTGTTTGCATGCACATGCATTAGATTTGTAACCCATTCAACTAAGCGATTGTTAGATTCTAACTTTGTTCTTTTATTTGCAACATCTTCAACTAATTGTTTATATATTCTGACCACTAATACTTTTCTTCTCCGTGCCTAATTTATCTCATCAATAATTTTGTATGCTCAAATCCAAGATGGCATTTTCCTGTCTCACCCACCTCTTTAATGTTTAGTTCTGAGTTGTTGTTTTTTTTTTTTAATTTCTTTAGACTATTAGTATTATAACTAAAAATGCAAAAATCATAATTGTACTATTTTTGGCACTTAAAATTTTAAATGTCTGTTGGTATTTGTCCGAGAAAATGAGTAAAAAAAATTGTCATATTTCAAATATTAATGTAACCCATACATTAAAATACTATTCATGTGATTTTTGTCAAAAATAAGAATATTTTCCCTGTTTTAAATAACTGAAATAACATTGGAGCAACAAAATGATATTCACAACAAATGAAGTCTGTATCTTGATAGCTGTTCCATAGGTTAAGAAATGGATACTTTTCAAAACTACAAAGAAGTGCCGGAAAATTTACTGGAAAAACTAACTACGACTTTAAATTTAAAGCTTAATTAGTAATCTTTCATTTACTAAAATTTGATTGATATATTTTACACCTTTAAAAATTGTTGACTAACTTTCAATACATTTCAAAAACTGTTTTAGTTAAACTACATGTAGTGTTATAACCATGAATATCTTAGTGATTCTAACATGAATGCACAATAAAGTGTAAGATTGAGTGCTGTGATTTTTTCGAAGTTGTGTAGATACCATACTTGACTCCCATCCTGACCTCCCCACTCTGGCAGGTGGACGTTTTAATTAGTGTGCAGCGGTCGCCCCGCCTTCTGCGTCCTCAGAGGCTTCTGCCATTGGCCC
Source organism: Elysia chlorotica (assembly GCA_003991915.1). NCBI lineage: Eukaryota > Metazoa > Mollusca > Gastropoda > Plakobranchidae > Elysia > Elysia chlorotica. The sequence goes on from RQTK01000405.1 coordinate 151,031, forward strand.
CAGAAACTTTATAACGCTCGCGTGACTTCACCTACACCTTTGCTCCTCTTTTCATGGTGCGTCACCTTAGTATAATCACATTTTTTTCCAAAGAACATATTTTTTAGTTTTAAATATTAATTTTTTTGCCATAGATCTTTTTTAAATTTATATGAAATAGTATGATACTGAACATACATTATTGTTTATTAGGACTGGAAATGTGGCAAATATGATATACTTAAAAATTTAGTCTAAGTCTTTGCGCTTTCTTGTGATTTTTAACAATACCATCTTAATTGATCCTATGATCTAGCCACACATTTCAAATTAAATTATTTTAAATTTAAATTTTAGAGAATTTTAAAAAGCTCCATAAACCCCTCATGGAAATATCAATATTATAGTTTAGTTATAACCTTTCATTACATGTCAATTCCAATCTTTTAATTCCATCACTAACATAATTTAGATTTAAACATAATATCTTGAAAAACTGTGAACAACCTGACGTAGATGTTTGTTGCACATATATTCATAGCCCTTTGAACCTGCTGTAAAATACTAAAACCTTACCTGAAACATATTAACTTCTCACAATACATTATGCAAAAATGATTTCTGGTGAAATGGCTGACGAAATCATAGGAAAAGGTGAGGCTTGATTTATTTTGACTGTTACATGCAATCTCTGAATATTTGTTCACTTGAAAACATGGATATAATTTTCCTCTACCCTAAATTGAATTCTCAACTTGATTTGGAGATCTAGTTTACAAATGGTATTTTCCTTAATATTTGAGTTATAAATAACAAAATAATGGTTTGATTGTTTCAAAACTACATAATAATGATTGGAAGAAAGTGTTCTTATGACATACACAATTATATTTCATGTATTTTAAAAAAGATTTTTCTTGTTGAGTTGTTAAATGTTTTTGACATAAATATTTTTTGGTTTTTACAAAAATATTTGTGTTTAGAATATTGTTTTCTGACATTCACAAAATGTATAATTTCACATGGAACCTACTATTTTTTAAATATCATATTTTGTAAAAGAATTAACACAATTCCGTAAACTACTGATAGAATGTTCATCTTTACTTAGTTAACATATCTGATTGTGGAATATTATATGTATTTTCCTTATATTTAACTCGGGGCTATGTGGTATTTTTGTCACTTCTGCTGCATGTGTATTTATTTCAAAACCGTGTGCACATCCCACAATGACATAGATTAAATGCACATTTGTAATTCTCTTTAACTATCACAACTTATAATCATTTAAAGCATCTTTGAAAAGGAAAAAGAGCAATTAGGAGATGTTTTCCTCCATACTGACTATTTAGGTTAATTCCTAATGGGAATATATATTTGAGCTTAACTGCTTGTCAAATTATGCAATGATGTTAAGTTAAGAAGCTTATGTATTTGGAAACAAACATTATACCTTGCCTGAGGTTTATTCTTTTGGATATTTTTTAAAGCTGTGCAATATTTTACATTTTTGTATGCTCTTGTGCATTTTTGGAATGCTACAAAAAAGTATTATTTTTTAGATGTGATTTTAACTAAAATTTTCTGTTTGTTCTACTGAAAAAACTAGTATGTTATGCTTTTTTGTCATTGCTGTGATGCACTTTCCCACATTTATCTTCCGCATGTATGCAGTGGTTGTTTCTTGGTTATGTATATTTTTGCAAACACCTTTGGCTTGTGGTATAACATTTATTATTTGAAGGATTATTCATGCACAAAGTTTTTCTCTATGGAATCTATATCTATACTCTTGAACAAAGCTGGCTCGACCAAATGACAGATATTTGGATGATAAAACTTTGCACCTGAATAACCACTTTCTTTATCATTATGTTCTCTTCTGAAATTTCATGTGTTTATCTCAATACTCTGTTAAAAATATAATGAACCGATTTGAGAAATCCTGTTTTTCTCCAGTTATTAACCATGTCTATATGGTATATCATCAATGCACTTTTACTTTTAATTTGTTATTCTTGAAAATAATTATTTCATATCTTGAAAACGAAAAAAAAAAAAAAAGGAAAAGCATCATTTATTTAGATGGATTATGAGTGAGTTTATGATATTATGATCAATATCAAACATTTGAATCATCATGAAGCAGGAACTTTGAAGTATTTGTTCCATTGTATAAAAGATACGACTTTCAGATTTTAAAAAATCACATTGCATAGTTAAAGAATGAGGAGGACTGGAAATTTCAAGTTAAAACACTGCTTTTGTCTTGTAATCTAATAATGATTTTTCATCCAACTTTCACTGAAAGGCATAGAGATTCTTCTAGATTTTGTGAAAAAAAAAAAAGGGATGGAGAAAAAGAGTGGAAAGGAATTAAAGAGGAGAAGAGGAAGAAGAAGAAGAAGAGGAAGAAAGATGTTTGGAGTTTAGTTAGAGATATGTCGATGAGCTAGATTCTCCCAAGTTATGTTAACAATTTCAAGTATTAACATTACTTGGAGGGCTGTTTCATATTAATCCAACTCTTTTAAAGTCATTTTTTCTCTTTTCTGTTTGAAGTAAAAGACTTCTCAGGAAAAACAATAAAAATGTTCTTAGTGGCTGCATTGAATTTTCATATTTAATATTTTTTCAGCCTTTATATCAAGTTCAGTGAAAATTTATTGAACTCCTCTTCCCTTTCTGCACCCCCCTCTAAATAATAATTTAAAAAAGCTACTGGAAAAAAAACAATAAAAAAAGAATCTAAAAAAAAAATCCTCCAATCCCGTTTTCTTAATCCCCTCGCAAAATTGTCATCAGTTAAGAAATCGCTTTCCATCCAATTTAAGACGTGTACATCTTTGTTAGTGAACAAAATTTGTTACTAGGACGTATGAATCCTCTGGTTCTAAAATATCCACAGGCCTATTTGTGGTGTGGCATCTCATTTCTGGTGTCCTCTTTAACATGGTTGTCCTCAGCTTCGTAGCCAGGCCCAGACTGAGCTAAAGGCTGTCCGGACGGAGGCGATGCAGAACAGACTGACCCTCAAGCTGGCCACAGGCCAAGCCAGACCTGCCCGACTGACAGGTGTTCCACCACACCAGGCTGACCTCTCCGCTCGGCACCAGGCAGAGCCACACACGGCTGCGGCGCAGTAGAGGCTGGAGCATCACATATACAAGACAATGCAAGTCATATAGGAGGCTTCAAGAGAGACAGAAGACGATCTTCATGTGGACTTCAAGAAAGAAGAATGAGAGAAAGTTGGGGGGGGGATGTTGGGTGTTGATTGGAAAGAGAGAGAGGGGCGGGAAGGAGGTAGAAGCGAGAGAGAGAGAGTGGATCAAATCTGTTTTAGTTTTTAGTTATTGAACACATACCATTTGAATTGTACATGAAAATTTTGAAAAATTTATATCTTGGCATAAATTAAAATATTTTTGACTCTCTTGCAATACAGGTATGCAGTAGATTTGATTGTTACTTTTTTTGTTATTCCTTGAGATACAAAGGAGAGGTCTGATGTTTTCAATGGGGTGGGGGGCTATCATCCTTCTAGAAATTATTAACTATGGAAAATCCCATTGTCAAGTTACAATCTGACGAGTTACATTTTTAAACAAGTTTGATGAAATTGTCCTTAGCCCTATTATACATAGGATTTGTAGTTTACCGAAAAGTGGCCATGATACTCTTCGTTTCTGTTTGTTTTTATTTTTAAGATTTCTGTTGGCTTTGATATGGATGTTTTTATTGCTAAGTTATGTGTGATTATAGTTTTTGTGGTGGTATCTTGATGAAGGATTTCTTTATCTTTTGGAGAGTTGATTTTTTTTTGTTTTTTGTTGTTGTTTTTTAAATTTTGTTTTACTGTTTTCATTTTTCTTTATTTAAGATTCTTGTGTTGGTGCTTATTTTATTTTGCTAGAGTAACACAATGTGCTTGCAGCATAATGCTTATTATTTGAAACTCATTTTTTACCCTCAACATTGGTGAAGTAAGAGAAATATCCTACTTTCTTCTTTGTTTTTTCTATTTGTCAACATTTGCCAACATTTAACATTGAACTGTTGGATAAAAACTGCTTAACTTAAAAAATTTTTTTTTAACTTTTTGAATATTGTATAATGCCACTATACTCTTTAATTTGTCTTGATGGGAACATTTAAGATTTTTTTTCATTAAGTTTATTGTACTGTTCTACTTTCTTACTTTTTTGCAATAAAAACAAACCTTTAGCAATTGTTTCAAACGAAATTTTTAATTTTTTTTAAAGCTAAAGAGTACTTCTTACTATATCAATTTTTGCAAGACTCATTTGTAGACTTTTGCTTTATTTTCATACCTCTATTTAATTTGCTTGATCGAAATCTTAATTATTTAATCTTATTTTTTTTTGTTTTCTGCTAATTGTTAACAAGACTATCTTCCTTTGATATGAATGTGAAGACTAAGGGTGTTTTTTTTTAGATGATTGAAACAAGGGTTTTATTTTCATAGAATTACTTATCATAAAAGTCTAAAATGGATGGTTTCTTTTATTTTGAAAGTTTTGTTTTTTCGAAATTGGATAAATTTGGATAATCTTTGAAGGATACCGCCATTATTAAATATTTCATACTAATGACCTGTCAAGATTCAATCTGTACAATTGAAAAAAACAACCCAGCAATGATATGTAATCTCTTCACCATAACTTTTCAGTTGCGTAACCAAGCACAAGGAGAGTTACGGGCCTTGAGAGCAGAACTGGCTCAAAGAAAGCATAATATCGTAGAATCTCGCCACCAGCGGCTGGCAGCCTTGACTCCCAGCGTTGGTCAGGAAGCTCCGACTATGAGCAACAGCTTCCCGCGCAGTAACCAAGCTCCCCGTTCAAGTTTTGATCATCATGGATCTGTTGGAAGGGGAGAAGTCACAGAAAATTACCAACCTTACTTCAGTGATCCTCCTCCTCCACCGCTTAAAAGCCAAGGCCAGGGAGGTCCCTACAACCCATCCATCAGAGGCTTCTGATTTAACAAATCAATCTTTTGATTTAAGAAATATTAATATATTTTTCTTACAATGTATTTAATAAATTTATAACTTCAAACATTCAAAATTCCTACCTTGCATTTGTATATAACAAAATCCCATTAAAATTTTGAAAATTCATCATTTTTATCTACAATATATGTAACATCAAATTAGTTATTATATGTCAAATAGATTTGTATTGAAATGTATACTTCAAAAATGCTTTTATTATAAAATTCGGTAATCAAATATCAAAAACAAATATCAATTAAAAAGAGCAAAATTAAGTTTTGATGTTGTTCCTGGGGCTACATGTGTTGATAGGCATAGTGAATTGTGTTCCACATTGTTAAATTGAAATAGACAGGTTTTGTTGTTCCATAAAACCGAACCGCAAAATACAGGAAGTAGATAATTCATTTAAAATGGATTGATTTTAGTATTGGTAATTTTACTTTGCGAAAGTATCATGCATTTACAAAAGATTTAAAAGAAATTCCTAAAATGACTAGTGGGGAAGGAATAGTGAAGACTGTTAAAGTTTAGTTTATGTTTTTTTAGGAAATAGTTAATTACAAATCATATGAAACCAGATCTTATCTCTTTTGATAAATTGCTCTTATCAACTTAACAATTTTTATCTATGACGATATTGAATGTAGACACTTCAAACACCTCTGAATCCATGCCCATATGCCCGAAAACAATAAATATATGATGCAACTACGGTAAGAGAATTTAAGTTTTTTTAAGAACAGGATGAATTGTTTAACTTACGAAAAAAGAAACAAAAATAACAAATAGATGAAAAATTAGAACGATAACGTGGCAAGAAACATGATACATTATTTTTAATTCTCGATAGATTGGTATTCGAAAAAATTTATGTCATAGCATAGTAACATAATTATCTTTATGGAAAGTCAATGTGAGGATGTTTTGATTAAGTAGAAGGTATCTAGTAATAATTATAGTTAACATACCATGTTTAAATTGAAGCTTTACTTTCTTTTTTTTGGTAAGTTTCATTTATGTTAGCTGGGGGAGTTGAGGTTAATTCATCTTTGTTTTGACATAGCTTAAGTTCTAATTGTCCAAATTTCAATCTCAGTAGTTGTGTCCATAACCTTGCTCATTTAATAAGCATGGACATGTTTTCTGTGACTGACATCATTATGTCATCCTTGACAATGTCATCTCCTCAGTATACTTTGTTTCAATGTCGCTATTCAGTAGCCTCTTTTCATTATCACTGAAAGATTACAATCACCAAGACACTGTGCCTCACATGTTGCCAAAATGTATGTGCCTTCATAGTTAAATAGAACAACTCCTAGCTATTAACTTACTGTTTTATAAAAAAAAAAAAAAAAATTATTTTGAGATCAAGGTAAACATTGTTGACAGTTAAAAATTTCATAGTGAAGAGAAATAAGCATAGTTTCAGGCAGTTGGTTTGTTTTGTGTCTTTTGAAGACAACAATACTTGAGTTCGTTGGGCACAATGATAATGCATTTCATTGTATAAACTATTAGTAAGTTCATTTAATGTCATTTGGCTATTTTCTTGCATTATTACAAACTAAAATTTATGGTTCTTTCACTGATAATGTTAAAACCATATTTCCATGCCTGACTGTGATAAATGGGTGTCAAATTTGAGTAATTATTGTCAGTTTAATATATCTGAATATTTGCTTGTATTTTGATTATGTAAAATTTGAGCATATCAGGTATATGCCATATTGACAACTATCTTTTGATATTTTATAATGTAGTTATAGCAATGATATTTTTGTAATCCTATTGATATAAATACGACATTGTTGAATTTAATTTAAAACACATTATCAAAGTTGCACAAATCTGAACAATTTTAAATGGCTAGTTATAATGTTATAATGTTATTTGAATGTCTTGATTCTATGTCTGAAATTACCAAATACATGCAAATGTAAGAAAATATCCTTGAAACTTTTCATATTTTGTGTTTTAAGTGAATAAAAACAAAATATATCAAAGGTATTGCCATAATATATGCTGAATGAGACTTTATGTGTGTGAAAAATGGATAAAATTATGACATAAGCTACACATTGTTTACTCAATACTTAAGTGTCTTTGTTTTGGTGATATTTTTTTTATTTGCAAGACCCAACCAGTGCTTTCGAAAGATTTTTATTTGCTCAATAAGAAATGAACTAGAAAAAGATAATTCATTGGGTGTTTTGATTGTACAGAGAAACTCTCTTCCATGATTGCAAATGAAAATGGATTCCAGACAATTTTTACATTATGCAACTAATAGAGAGCTGGTATTCCAGGCCTTCTGTCTCAGCTGATCACAATACACTGATCCAATTGGTAGCAAATGAAGGAGGGACTGAGCATCCTATCCGCCACCTTCTAATTAGAATTTGTTGGCTCTACTGACTAAACTACCTCGCTGCTCAAAACCTGTTTATGAGTTCTATGATCACTTTAATGCACAAGAGCCTGTTGTTGATGAAATTATATGTCAAGGTTTTAGGTAAACTGATCGCTACACATCAAAAAGCATGTTAGTTAGAGAAAATATGGCGCTAAATGCCTTTGAGACATTTTTTATTTTATGATAAACTGTAAATTAGAGCAATCATAAAAACTATTTGGATCAAATGCTAACGATAGTGTATTTAATCAAAACAAAGCGATAACTTTCATATTTCTCATTAACTTATTATTAATAGTTCAAAACATTTATAGTTTGATGTCAACAACATCAAGATTTATCCAACTTCATAGACAGTATGCGCTTTTTTTGTATATTTGTTTTGAGCAAACTTGAAGACTACAAAATTTAAGAATAAAAAAAAGTATAAAATTGTTTGAACCAACAGAGACATTCTGTTAAGGTACAGAAGACAAAATGCAGGCAAACTAATGCTGCATGTTTTAAACAAAATCAACAAAAAGGCAAGTGTTTCTCAATTTTTTTATTTTCCCGTTTCTTAGCAAATATATTATCATATCACTCAGATCAAAGAAACTGGGACAAAAGACCACATGGCCCAAGGGGAAAAGGGCAGGCAAAATTTGATGATGAAAATTAAAACAAAAGCATGGTTGTATTGAAAAGTAACCCTGCAAGGTTAGACATAAATTTTCAATTACAAAAACAAATTGCTTGTATCTGGAACTTTTTAGATACTAAGTCAACAAAGTACGGTTACATCTGCTTTAAAAATGCCTATTACATGCCTAAAAATATGTACGTGAATATCTTTCTCTCTTCTCTCTCTCTCTCTCTCTCTCTCTCTCTCTCTCTCTCTCTCTCTCTCTTTCTCTTACTCTCTCTGCCTCTATTTTTGTCTATCTGTCTGTCCCTCTTCATCTATCCCTCTACCTCTCTTTCTTTCATTCACTCTCAATTCTATGATTGTCTTGACCATTCAACCTTTCTTTGGTCACCCCTCACCACCATTCTTTGCCCATACATCTTTAGTCCTTGGTCCGTGGCACATTTCTAACCTAAAGCCTGTGCCCTCAACTGAGTCTGGAACACACTAGAGTTTAAGCATTGTGGCCTTTGGACAGTTGGAAAACTCATGATCCGAACATTTCTCTAATATCTCTTCAAATTTGAATTTTATGAGTCAATAATTTTGTTCTTGTCATAATTCGTGTCCTGATTTTATTAAAAAAAAAATACAATCACAAGTATTAGGTGAAGATTTTTTTTAGAAAAAGGCAACAAAACTATAATTTATTAAATATGCAAAAAAGGGATAACCTACATGCATAAAAGTGCATACACTCATCCTCTGAGAGATAAATTTAACACATGCCGCTAAAATTAATGGAACTAAAACATGTCTGAAGATGTAAAGGTGTTGCCATTCCTGTGATTAAACCATCTAAAGATTCCACAAGCGATTTCTTGGGCTAAAGAGCACTCAGAAAACCCCCCGTAAAATTATCTAACGACACATGTTCACAAAAATCAAATACTGTTGTCCTTTTCAAAATGCTCTCTTACAGACCAAATGCATAGAAAACATTGTACTATATTTTTAAAGGGATATCTAAAAAAGGGATGTTACCTTTGTACAAAGTTTATTACAAGTACTACAAACATGAAGCTGATATAAAAGAACTAGGTTTTTTTCTCACGGTTATCAAACTTAGTAATTGTATACATTCATGGCATAGTTAGTATTGGAAGTTAATTTAAAAAACAGTTCTGCTGTTATTTAAGAAAGTAGGCATTTCAATTTCTACATTTTATTAATCAGAGGCGATTGAAAATAGCTTAAAGAGAGGAGGTGGTGAAGATGGTAAGGATTTTAGGAAGGAAAGGAAGAAGAAGAACAATAATAATAAAATAAAGTGGATAGAGAAAACAGGAAATGCAGTAAATGAACTATAAAGAGATGAGAGATCTAAGAAGAAGCAGGAGAATCACAATGGTGTAGCTAAAGATGTTATCATTATTTAATCATAGTATAATATTATACATGTTTCTATGTAAATGAAAGATATTATGATGATTGCAATTATGTCTTGGAGCATAATGATTAATGCCACGTTGCTGGGGATAAAAAGATTCACACAGGCATGTCTGCCTGTTTATCACAAAGAGACTTTAGTGAGAGAGAAGTATTTGTATCACTGCAACAAAATCACAATATCTATAAAAAATACATTGGTTTTAAGGTATGTAAATGATATACCCGTGGAAATGCTAAGGACATGATTCCTACTGTGTTGAAAATGTTATTCAACAACATTGAAACATACCATGTTTATAGTATTGGTAAATATATTTTGAATATATACAGATTGAGGGCATTTGTTACCGATATTATTAGTGCCTTGCACAGTTGCTAGGCACCAGACAAAATGGGATCATAAACCAAACAACATTCAATCAGCATAAATTGTATAAAATACTCTATAACAAACATAACAAAAAGATTTGGATAAAATGCAGGAGTTTTACATGACATTGTTTTAATTATTGCAAATAAGATTTCTTTAAATCTATAAATAAAATGAATAGATAATTTAAAAAAAATTATGTTATTACTATAGAGTTTTTGACGTTTTTTTTTAAACCAATATGTTCACTTTTCATTTGAATAGAAAGCATATTAAATGCCAATAGAACATTTATTTCTGTTTAAAGCCCTGTCTATTATGGACTAGTAAAGTGTTCAGGCTACCTGTGCAAAAAAAATCATATTGATAGGGGTTTTCTAAGATCCATTCCCCATAATTATTATCAACACCAGTTGCCGGGAAAAGGATGATTTATTTTTTTTTACAAATATATTACATGAATCTTACACCATACAATAAGGAGGGAGTCATCATAGAAAAAACACTCCACTTTGAAATAAGATAATATTTATATAGGAGAACATGTTTAAAAAAATCTCAGTACATTGAACTATATATTATAGTTGTAAGGGTTAATAGTTTCTTTGAACTAATTGTTACATTTATTGAGATGACTTGTTCATGTATATTTTTCCTAGCCTATCTCTTTCATTTCAGCCATAGTAGTTACAACGTTATTGTTCTTACATTGATAGTTTAATATTGGCACATTTGTTAAACCTTGGTATTTGCTTTTGAGTAAAGTATATTGTGCTTGTTTTCTTATATGAAAGAGAGTAATTTTAGGTTATTTTGCATCTTTAATCATTTTCAAACTTCACAATTCTTATATTCGTATGTACATAACATTTGTAATCTCTCTCGCCAATAAAGTCTCTGATGCGTAGATTGTGCATTCATAAATTAACTCTTGTCCTTCATAGTAAAATTAACTATAAGTAACCTCAGTGCTAACTAAAACAGTCATTGTCAGAACACAGAGGTATTTGAAACGTTTGTGAGATGAAATCTAGATCTTATAAAAATGAAAATGATTAGCTAATGCAAGACTACATGAAAACACATAGGTTTAATATTCGAAGTACAATGAATTCAGTTTTTTTTCTCTCTATGCAATGTTTGTACATTTTGAATTAACACCAAGTAGAAAGCAATAAAATAACTAGTTTCCACACACAAAATCAAAAAAGGTAAAAGCACATCATTCTTAAACTGTCAAAAATAAGTTATATTTTACATAAATATAATGCTGAGTAACAAAGATAAACAGCCATTCACTAGCACTACTTTAAAAGATAAAAACAAAGGTGACTGATGGACTAGGTTTGGTGTTAATAAGATACACCAGTAGGCTATGGGTAGTGCAGTGGTAATAATCATAATAGACAATTTTGCATCCTTTGAAAAAGAAAATGTTAATTTGAAAAAAAAATAATGGGTATATGACTCACCCAGATAATCTGAAGTTTGTAAGAAATCAACAGACTAAAATGTCCGGGGAGGGATAATAAAAATTGTAGTATCACAGGAAAAAACAATTAGCAAAGTTGAAATTGGAACATAATAAATTATATACAATACTTTATGGCCCTATTTTTGTCTAGCTAAAAAACGTATAACAAGCCAGAATTTTACTTTCTTTGAAGAAATGAAAACAAGTACATGAATTATGCAAGAACCATTAACATCGTAATTTGACTAAAGTAAGTTCATTGTCAATATCTTTTAAAAAGTTGTCTTTTCTACCACACTTGAAACGTTATGAACCTAAGATATAAAAAAGGTGCAAATGGTGGACATTTTTTTTGCACAAAGATGGGTGAGAATAAGTAAAATATTGCTCTCATAAAGGTAAGGAAGTCCGTTTGTGTAGTTGAAAAACCATAGGAAATAACAACAAATTCCTTGAAAGCTACATAACTGTATAAAAAGAAAATTCTGTTGCATGAAAAACTAAATCTTGATTAAAAAAAACACGCAACGTAATCCGAGATGGAGATTTATTGCAAATCTTAGGAAAGATGGTGAGTTCATTGCTACTGAGGGCTTACATATTTTTGCCTCACAAAGGAAGTATGCATGACCAGTGAGCGGAGCTTGTGTAGAAGATTCACAGTTGAGAATCCTCCTTTGCGGACCTTGCAGGTTTTCAACCAGTCAGAGATGCTACCAGCTTGGCAAGGCGATCATACAATGAGGGGCTCATTTCTTCTGCTGCAGTTCAAGTTCTGTAGATGAATGAACAGCTCGCACACGTCAAATTCCCAATGCAGTGAAACGTTTTGTGAATTCAATACTTCAAACCAGAGATGCATTGGTGCAATCACAGTGCAAGTTCTTTAGAATCCCAACAAACATGACTAGTAAGGTCAATGTTGTCATACCGGTGAGTGTTTCTGCAACATAGCCAGCCGTCGCTCTAACCTTGATTTCTCCACTAGAGCCTCCTCCAGTCGTCTGTTGAGATCCATTTCCGAGGATTTCCAAAGCACGAGCAGTTCCTCTTTACTGACACTATCTAAACTAAAGGCAAGGTCTGGGACTGACGGTTCTGCAGCTGCCTCGTGAGAAGGCTGCTCTTTGTAGGAATTGCGTTTGTGCAGGAGAGACCTGGCCAGACGCACGTCATCACCTGATCGATCATTGTGGCGGTGACGATTGTCCGACGGAATTTCTCTGAAGGCTTTAGATGTTGGACATGAGGAGAGAATATTGGAAGACGCTGAGGCCCCGGCACCTGCAGGGCTGGAGACCTCACCCTCTAGCAGGTCGATGTGGTCCGAGAAAAAAGGGTTTTGGAAGTGAGAGTGATGTGGGAATGGGTTCATCTGGTTGCGATCTCTTTGCAACAAGCTGTCCTCAGCCTCTGGGAAAGTGGTAGGGGTATTTCTAAACGCAGTATCATACATATTTGGGGGACTGACATTTAGGCGCACTGTGATGTTTTCTATACCATCATCATCTTCCTCATCGTGAAAATCATCGACGTCCTCAACATCCCCATCGTTTTCGTCTCCTTGTGATGGATGCGACTGGATCGAAGATACCAGAAAGTCACGCCCATTTGAAAGAGGCTCTGGTCGAGGGGAATTACCAGTGCTATAATGTCTCCTCTTGTGGTTGTTAAGCTTAGCGGATGATAGCGGCGATAAAGCCGAAGAAACAGGTTGGTGCTTGTGTGTCTTAGATGAGGACAGCTCGTTGACGAGAAAGGCGGAGGGAAGGTGAGGCGAGGCTGTTAATGTGTTGTTCCTTGTGCGTCGAGTGTTATTGGGAGGAGCTTCAAGCAAAGTTGGGGAGTGAGGCAATGTGTGATCAACAGACAAGCTCCGCAGTCTCTTACCTAGAGAATTGTCCATTGTACTGCCAGCCACGTCAGGGCAGTGTATGGCTGGCGCATAGTCAAGTTCTGGAGACGAGGACGTCACCGCAGCTTTGCGATGCTGTTGAGGTTTGTAATGGTGGTGGCTGTGCCGGTGATGGAGTTGCTGTAGTTGCTGCCTGCGCCGATGCCTGTCTCTGCTTGGTCGACGTAACTGTTCGCGATGACAAGTGGAGGAGGAAGAGGAAGCGCTATCATCGTCATCGTTCACGTAAAGTACCGGGCTGTCCTGGCTGTAAGTGATTGTGTTTGACAGACTCTTCTCTGAGGCAACTCTACTGATTCCCAGCAAACTGTCTCCAGAGCCAGCTGAGGTAGACTCATCGCTGCTGCCCTCGTTTAGTTCAGCATCTCCTTTACCGCGGATGATTGCCTCTGCTCCATAGGGAGGCATGGCGGGACTCGCCTCGGCACCTTTACCTGCTTTCTCCTGCTGTAACTCAAGCTTGGCCCGGGCCATCTCCTCCCTCAGAGCCGCTGCCAGCTGAGAAGGTCGACGCACCGGCGACGTGTAGGTAGAGTCTCCGTCCTCTTGACAGTTGAGTTTGAGGCTGGAGTTTCCAAGTTCCACATTCACTGTTAGCTGTCGCAAAGGAATCTCGATGATTGTCGGCGTTGATGGAGTGTCATCATCCATTAAGCCAGATGCCTTCATTTCCTGCAGCCTGAAGGAACAATAACACGCTTGGTCAATAAAGTCAAGCTAAAAAAAAAAATAAAAAAATTGGAAACCTTTTAGTAACAAGTTGAAGGAACACCGCATTGTCTTCTTTGTTCAAGATCTTTTCTTAGTTACATGAACATTTCGGACAAACAATGTGGTATTTTTTCCGACATAGCTTTTTCATTTTTGTTAGTAACTGAGCTACTTCGATAAAACGAGTTTTAAGAGCACTTGTTAATCATGTCAAAGTTTGGTTTATTGCTTTAACTTCTTTGATGACGACATAGCACTTCCTATTTCACTTTGGCCTTGAGTCTTACATTTTAATTTGGCATTATAGAAGACTTCCTGTCTTTCTTACTTAACGCCATAAATAGCGTGTCAGAAATACAATGCCTATATGAAACTTTGCTAATATAACTTTCCAACTGCCTTGTTGCTATCTTTTCTCATATTCAATGGTTACCGCGTATGGTTATGTGTTTTTAAGTATTATTACAGTTCTTCTAAACATTTACAATCATTTTACATAATTAGAATAATTATTATAAGCGCATGTTTTTAAACGTTTTCACACCCTGTCTTTCCAGACATATTCCCGCTTTTTAAACATAACGTCATGCCTTTTCCAGTATGATTGCAAAACGCCAAGTAAAACTCGACAATGATTGCTTATTCGAGACCACGAAAACCTCGCAGTGCAAAAAGATCACCCTTAGTAAACATTTCTTTGTTTGTCTCCCCCTGATTAACAGAATTATCTCTTGCCTCTGGTCTGTCACAAGAGCGACCTGGCCCTTTCATATTATGTACCACATTAAATAACAAATAATGCTCTAAGAGTCTATCTGTGCGCCGCTCTGTCTTGATTCTATTTTAACTACATAATCTTCATTTCTGTACGTGTTTATTCATTTTCTTTTACTACTTTTTAAATCCATTTTTAACTTTTACCATTAAAACCTACAATTAAAGCATCTTTCAGAACAAGATTAAATTAAAAGCAATTACAAAGATAGCCTGTCTTATTTAGTCTATATTATACGATATATCGACCAATTTGAGGTTCCTTAGCAGCATTAAGATCTGCCAAGTTCTGTATTATCTAGATTTTGTTCACCGTTAAGCAGATAAACTTGTTGTAAATTAATAGTCTATTGTTGTAAGGAGTACGTCCAAACTAAAACTTCATGTTATATTGCACAATAAAAAGAAATGCGCCACACCCAAATAGCCTATTCCACAGTCATAATACTGCCAAAATAAACTTTGATGAAATAATTGAAAACGGCATCAACACTCAAACGTATGGAAAACCGTCGTAACCACGTGACAATAATACTTGGTTTTATAAACCATCATAGATCGACATAAGATATAATAACAGGCAAATCGGAGAAAAGTATAACCTATTCAAAAAAACGGATAAAGAAAAATGAGAAAAAAAATTAAAGGATAAATAGAGAGATGCAGGCAGACAGGCATGTATCAGAGAGAGAGAGAGAGAGAGAGAGAGAGAGAGAGAGAGAGAGAGAGAGAGAGAGAGAGAGGGAGGGAGAGAGAGAGTTGGACGCTTTCACGCCTAAAGCATACCATCAACAAAAAGAGACCGAAACATAGACCATTGTAGACGACAGTCATAATTCAATTTTCGATCTAAAAAAATACATGAGTAACACAGATCTTATGTATTTTTGGAATATAATCATTCTACCATACCATCTCGCCTTCTCCACGATGTCGTGAAAATTCCTATTGATTCTCTTGGTTTTGGCAATATCTGCAAGTCTGTTCCTCTGTAAAGAAACACAAAACAACAGGAGGGTGTCTTTCAAATTATTTATGGACATTGCACAATACCGAAATAATTTATATCAATATTTACACAATCATTTGCAACAAAAAGCTACTCATCTTCTTATCCCGTCAAACTGACAGTTCTTGTTTGGCAGGGAGTTTGTAATTTAGATTCTTTTATTATGGTATGAGTGATAACTAAAACAATTATTCCATAAAACTGAAATGACGTTTAAAAACATGGAGTGTACACTCCTCTTTAAAAAAACCCACACACAACAAAAATAACATCCAGGTAGCCCTTTTACTTTTTAGTCAGTCTATCCAATTAATATCCCCTAAAACACTCATGTATGTTTTTATTTTGCTTTTTGTCTTGTTCTGCTGCTTTTATTGATGTCACTGCTGCTGCTTTTAATGTAACGGTTGCCCTTGTTTTTATCGATGTTATTATTGTTCCTGTTATTTTTGTTGTTGGTGCTGTTTTATATTTGTTGCTATTGTTGCTATTGCTTCTGTTTCTGTTACTGATGCTGTTGTTTTCGTTGTTGTTGTTGTTGTTGTTGTTGTTGTTGTTGCTGTTGGTGGTGGTGGTGGTGGTGGTAGTTGTTGTAGTAGTGGTAGTGGTTGTGGTGGTTATTTCTTCTTGTATCTTTTCCATTTCTCCCCTCTTTTCTCCTTTTTTTGTCTGTTACTTGGTAACATACACCTATCCCTGTTCTTTTTCCAATCGATTATTTTTACAAACAATGGGGTGAATCTTCTCAGGCACTATCTTTAAATGTTAAAGGTTCGTGCGCCTTCCCGGCTGTCTGGCCAACACCTCATCAATAACATTCTCCGAAGAAACAAACGGGGTCTCCCAGGAGAGCGTCTCTCGGGAGAGGCCCACACATGAGACCCCGAGACATCATCAGCTGAGGCACGTGATAACTCCAAAGTTGCAGGCAACCCACGAAGCGTAGGAGAGTATCGCTACAGACTAACCAGATCGATACATAGGCAAAACAACTGGGCTGGGAGTAACTGCACGATCATTTTCCAAGATACACTTAGTTTTACATAGCATAAGTAATACACGATGCATATGTATAATTTTATATTCACAGAAAAATAGATAGATACATATTGATTGATAAAAAGACGGATATTTATTAATACTATAGGTGAAGAGATATTAACATACCGTAAGATAAATAAATCAATTCCAAAATAGATAATGAACATTTATGGGTTATAGGCATGCTGATGTTTTATTCTGAGGTCGCAACTTTTTCCTTCGACATGTCACACGCACCAGCGAACACTTGGGAGCACTACACTGGCTGAACTGTATGCATTAGGCTGGCATGAGTCTACAGTCTACAGAGTGCTCTCCCCATCTCTCTCTCTCTCTGCATGTATATAATATATATATATATAGATAGATAAATAGATAGATAGATAAATAGATAGATAGATAGATAGATAGACTATCTATCTATCGATATATATATATATATTTGTTTTGTTTTGTTGTTGTAAAGACCATAATCTTTTTTAGTACGAATCAAAGAAAGTCCTCATTTCATTTAAGAGGTAGATGATACAAATGGTTGATATTAATTACATTACATAAACGTTTTGTAAGTAAAGATCAAATATTTGTATTATATATAATATTACATATATATTGACTCTCTTTCTATATCTGTCTCTGTCTATATGTCTGTATGTCTGTCACTACATCTCTCTACCCCCTCTCCCCTTCCCCCTCCTCTTTCTAAACTCTGCGTTATTATTAAACAAGTAGAGAAAAAAAAACATGGACATTTTTTTTAAAAATATGGACCATGAGCGAAGCGACGAAAAGAGTAAGATTAAAACTTTATGCAGAAGAATAAATGTAATTGCAAAAGTAGGACAATGGAAGAAAAAAAATTGAAGAGTCCCAATGTTGCGAGGGAGAGAAGGAAAGAGAAAAAGAGAAAGATAGACAGATAGATAGATAGATAGATAGATAGATAGATAGATAGATAGATAGATAGATAGATAGATAGATAGATAGATAGATAGATAGATAGATAGATAGATAGATAGATAGATAGATAGATAGATAGATAGATAGATAGATAGATCGATGTACAAGAGAAAAAGCACCTAAGTCTTATTAATAACTAGGAGCAAAACAAAAAGGCCTCTATTATAAATAGGCATGTAAGAGAGGAAAGAAATATGCGGAGCAAAATTAGAACAACACCACAGATCGACAACTACAGATAGAGACCCCTAAAAAACCCCAACAGAGCAAAAACAAAAAACAACGAGAGAATGCAAACCCAAAATTACAGTTTCGTACTGAAGCGAGGGAAATGAGATTTATGTGGATATCACGCATAGCAATGGGGCAGATGCTATTCTCTGCTCTCGGGATATATGCAGCGTCTCCTACAAAATTCTCCTCCTGCCTACAATCACCCCTTCTTCTATTTTTGTCTTGGGAAAATTTAGAAACCAATATTTGACAATATATTTTACAATAAGATATAACATATTTAAAAAATCTATGGCTGGTACATGTATACATATTTTATTGATATAAATCCTTTGCGGACAACCAAATTCAAAACAAAGTTCTTTCTCTGTTTTTCTCAAAACGCAGGAGAAAATACCTCTTTGAAAACAAAGCTAAATGTTTTCCTTGAGTTTTTTTTTTTACTTTGCGTGAAAAAGCAAAATTAGGCAGGAAAGGAGTAGCGTAAAATTTAAACAGCACAGCCAAAATTATCTCTATCTGAAGAACAATCTCCATAAAATCGGTGTCCTAAATCTTTATTGGCAGGCCGTGCCCATTCCCCTTGCAGGCAACACCAGTCAGGATTACCGCCAGCCCCACAAGCATCGATATTTATTGCTAAACTCCTGTGTTAGATCATCTCCGTGCAATTTGTATACATATGTCAATGCAAAGAAGCCCGCACGTTGCGCCTTCAAGTGACAAGAGGTTAATGGTTTTACTCACAAATGTCTAAGGAAGAAGACAAAGGAAAATGAATACATAGACTTTTTCTTATTGTCCCTAAAGTGCTGGTTAGGTCGATTTGTTCAAAGATGGAGAGAGCGAATTCATATTTCGCTCGGAAAAAAAGGAAAATGATCTATACTGAAAGTAGCTTTGGCAGATAAAGAAAAGATCCGATATTAAAAAAAAAATGGAAGAAAGAGGATGATTACTTAGTGTAAGCGCACGGTGGACTGAAAAAGTAAAATAAACATGAGATCGAAAATACAAGATTAGTGCATACGAATAATTTGAAAGTGTTTACAGACACACAAAGTAGGAACACATTTATTGAAAACGGATAGATTAATACAGATATGTAAAATTGGAAACAAAAAAAAAAGAAACGCTGGAGGTTTTTATTATTACAAGCAAACTGTGATACTCCCTAATTTTGAGATAAATACCGACCCTGTTGAAAGAAGGCCTACCTGGCTGAGGAACATGAGGTGGGTGCTGCGCCAGCGACTGTCCCTGGGGCAGTTCCGGATGTAGGGCACCAGGAACTTGTAGATCAGGTGCTCCAGCAGCAGGACCAGGACCCCGACCCCGACACCCACGCACATCATGACGAACAGACCTGGGAGGATGGAACGCGCGCACTGGGTAATTTGTGCTAGTTGTGACAGTAACTTTTTGAACAAACCAAACTAATCTGATTGTAGGCGTCTCATGAATAAAACTGACACTTGCATCTTGCCAAAGAAGTTAAAGAACACATCATGACGAAAAGATCAGGAGATGAGGATGGAACTCGCGCATTCATTTTTTAACCAGTTTTGTTGCCGTGAGTGTGACCATAACATTTGCCCCTTTTTATTGTATAGAAATCTTATCTTGATTGTACAAGTGTCACGAACAAAGCTCACACGTATCTCTTGTTAAAGAAGTTAAAGAAGTTAAAGAAAACTCGTGTTCAAAAAACAGGGACGACTGTTAAGTTAGGAATTATATTTTTTTATTTGACTGACATTCGTACAGTTATATAAATCGTGTAAAAACATTTGTAGTAAACTAATGTTATCACTTGTTATCAAATGTTACCACGTGACGCATCACTATAATATGCATATTGATATTTTTTCCTAATCATAATTATAATTTCATTTTGTAACCATGCAAATATGATAATTATAGAGGATTGATTATAAGGCTAGGATATATCTCTTATGCCTGTATTGTCAAGTTAAAAGGAATCATTATTCTGACTTTGGTAAGAGCCATACACCATCAAATACAACTATTATACTATTATACTGATTTTATGTTCCAGACGGCAATTTCAGAAACGAAAAAAAAAAAAAAAAAAGATAATGCTGTCTACTTTCTATCACAGGTCACCCATTCGACTTGCAATAGTGCCGTGTAAACCTTTGAATCGATGGAACCGTGCGCATTATTGTACGTAAAACATTTTGTAGGTATTGATTTATAAATCCTTAGGACCTCTTCCAAAAGATGGGGAATTAATGAGCTTTTTCTATCTTTTGTACAGACACATGTATTCTTCAATCAAATCGAAACATTTGACAGACACTATTTATTATAGCCGTATTATCATGATATAGCTTTGGACATGCTTTAAAATATTTGGCAAATAACGTCCCGATAATTATTATATATTTTCAGATGAAATAGCACAATTTCAACTGTGTTTGTTTCTAAAATTTAATCACGATTTAAACATTTAAAGAGTGTTATAGTTAAACATGTGTTTATTTGTACCATCAGTCTTTGTTTGGTGTTACTTAAGATAAAACACATCTTATATACGGGATCTATTTTTATCTGTTGTGGGTGGGGTTTTTTCCTTGCCTTACCCCCCCCCCCCCTTTTCGATAAAAATTCATGAAGAAAAGCGTAAATAAATAACGTCTGCGGTAAAAAAAAACAAAAAAAAACAACAACAAATTGAACGTCATTAAAATGAACAAGCAACGAATTTGGATTTTGACAGATCAGAATGTTCTTAAAACTTGTGTACAAAGGGAATTTTAAGTCAAGGCCCATGACACAATAAAAAGGGTATCAAATCCTCTATGGCAGAAAGCAAAAGACACATTTCTGAGGTGGGACTTAGTCCTTTTCTAAAAAGTATATCTTACACCCGTCACTCTACTTTCTTCATCTGTTCTAGCTGTATTTATCATAGTCTCGTCTTTTTGTTACAATTACAATTTTTTGCACACATTCCAAATGACTAGTAGAATAGAAGATGTTAAAAAGGTACTTTCATTGAGATAACAATGGATGATTTTTACAATCAACTCTATGCTAAAATATAACATTAGTGTGCTGTGTTCGTTGAAAAAGATTGTCAGAGAGAACCAAGCGATTTGGGTTGTATTTAATTACCAGATGACCTAAAACTATAGTTACACCATATACAAGTCTAATTAATTATACCCACCCCACCCCACTAAAAATGTAGTATAACAGTTAATGTTAACAAGTACACAAAGTAAAATATTCACGGTCAATTATAACATTATTTGGAAACAGTTATAACAACTTGAAATCCGCATAGACCTGGAAACAACTGTACTTTATGACATGAAACTCGTGGTAAAAATTACATCATTTTTTTGTTGAAACTTAAAATTTTACGTAGAGCGTATACTTGTGTGCGGTTGTGAAATTCGAATATTGGATGCCGAAATAAAAATAAGATTTCTATAAACCGAGATCTGATTGAAAGGACATAAAGGAATTATACTCAGAGAGTATTTGAAGACACTGACAACGGATTTGCTAAAATATGAAAAAGAAAATTTCAACTATTTTGACACTATTGACCATTGGTGAAAACGTGTTTTAAGCGGTTAGAAGACAGACAAAGAAAATATTAGACAACTGCAAAGATTGAGTCGGAGACCAGAGCAACAATAGCACAGAGACAAAAGTGACAGAAATAGAGAGCAATGCGATCGTGCATGGCAACTGAATGAATGAACAGTTAAATATTCTGTATTTACATGCTTTTGAAAAACCACAGACAATGGAAGAAAACAAAATACACTGATACTCATGGCATATTTTAATATCAGACATACTTTATTCTCACATAAGATCTATACTCAAAGCATTAATCACACTATATTATTCCTAACATCGCGAAGAATAATTTTAAAATATTAAAGCTACCAAGTGACCATGAAAATATTTTCCTGATTTTATTACCAAAGTATTTATCATCTTTTTACGAAAGTCTCGCCAATCTGTATAATATCGTTAAAATTATTTTTAGACATTTCTTTGACACCTGACAAATTAGAATGTAAATGCTGCTCGGCAGAGCAGAAAAAAACCTGTATATAAAAGTGTGAAGATTAAAGTGAGGGCGAGATAAAAGAGTGTAAAACAGAGACCTGGGAATTATTGAAAAGAGTAGTTAAAAAGAATTTTTAGAGCATTATTTGCACGGGCAATGGACGCCTCACACGCACCGCTGGGATTGGGACAATCTGTCGACCATTGGCGTAGACATGCCGTATTGATCTTCGATAGGACGCCTGCCAACGTGAGCTTTATTTATTTCATTTGCTGGTCAGAACAAGTGTTTTTATTTTTTTGTTGTTGCTGTGAGTGAATTCCAGATCGATTGCATTACAAATTGTCCAACATAAAACCTGTCTCTACCCCTTCGAGAAGGGGTATCTTTTAAACCTTTTTTCTTCTTCCAAAGCATGAACAGGTTTCTAGAAGCAATCCGGTGCGGTATGTTGTAAGGTAGACCCATTTAGCTCCAGTGTGGCTAAGTTTTCATTTGTTTGTTAACAAATAATTATCATAATCTGCATGCACTTGTCAATGGTATCATGTCGTATGCGCAATACACATCAACACGTTTCAACCTCCTCTCTTCCGCAATGTTAAAGACACTACTACAACCACAAGGAGGCCCATGACTATATGAGTATAAAAATATCTGTGCCTAGTGCTACAACCAAGTCTAACCTGCACCCACGTTTATTTTCTTACTGAGGGATTTCATGAAAGAAACTATATATTTACTGTTTAACATCACGAATGTATCAGGAATTTTGAAGTCCATCAGATTTATAAACCATTCGTGCATGAAAGCACTTTGCCATTGAATCATTAGGTAAACACTGGCCATTTTCATAGTGAATAATATTTCACTGCATCATTACTGGACATTTTCTGCATTGACATGATTATGGTTATTATTTGATCTTTTTTGGTGGAGATGTAAGACTTTGGTGAAACGCCGCATTGGAGTGTTCTTGACCTGACTGCTATTAATCTGCTGTCCCAGCGTGATGGTATCTCAGCTGGTGTCACCCTCAGGGTCACGGTACATACGCCCTTGCGCGACGACGTGGTAATCTATTGCAAGATTATATTCCTCCCTGTAGGTATCATCCGTAGCATTGCTTTTGTTTATATTTTTGTTTAAATTTATAGACTCCTAAGACTAATACCATATCCTCGAACATTTGTATTTTCTCTTCCTATAACAATGTATAATTTATTGTTTTAGTTCCATTTTTATACTGATGAAATTCTAAACCTGGAAGATCATTATTCAGATTGTGACGTCTTGCATTTTATGCAGTTTTCATGGCATCTATAAATAGAAACGCCTGTTGAAGTCACTTGAAGCACGCAATAATGTTCTAGGACTGGCATAGTCACATGATTTGAAGCTCCACGTTGCGTGCGTAGAATGCGCATATGCATGGAGTTTGGTTTGGCGCCAAATGACCCTACAATCCCTTATGATTCACACCTCCCTGGAGACATGAAGGTGAAGCTAAATGGCCTTTGTTTGACATGCCGTATGAAGGTATTTGCGAAACGTTCTGACAGTAGCGCTGAATGCCTCTTTTAAAAATAGTGGCGATGTAAGTCTAATATGCCGACATGAGGACATAAAGCATCGTGTACTTACAGCAGCAACAAAAGAAAATAAACTTTTCAAATCATTAATCACTAATGGAAAAAACAACAGGTTCGAACACATTAGATACTTGTTCATGGTATGTATAAAACCTAGCAATGGTTTTAGTAGTAATCAGTATAGCTCTAAAATTATCACTTCAACTAACATACTTTCAAATGACGAAAAAAAGTATTTTGTTTTTGTTAAAGACCAACTGGTCTAAATATAATGAACGAAAGCATCAAAATTCCCGAATCGTCTATCGAATGCAGCCCTCACCTGCATGATGTGTGACCTCCAGCTGAGAGTCTTCCTCGGAGATCCTGCGCTTGAAGCAGTGGGCGTCCGCAAAGTGCACATCGATAAGGTCATCAATGTAGCCCATGCGATGGTACTCCGAGATCTTTTTGGACAGTGCTGCCTGAAAGTAAAATAACCAAAACAAGGGTAGCAACTAGACTAACAGAATAGTTTGCGAAGCTTCTGACCTGGAAAAAACCCTGCTCTATGACTATCCCACTGGTTATAGAAAAAGCGACGATATCACAGATTAAATGCTATATCTAATTATTGTAAAAGTTTGAAACAAAAGTAAATCAAACCATGAGTTAAACGAAATAGTGAAATATATACAATCAGTTCTGCTGAATGAGCACGTGAACTAGGATGTGGTATTTTCATAAATTCTAGGGAATGTGACTTTACCAAAAGTTTCTGAACGTGCTTGGGAGATATACGCTCTACTCGAGGTTTCGATTACTTCAACAAGCAAGAGGACTGAGCAATTTTATCAATGCAAATTAAGTGCGCAAACTGAAATATTTTTAGATCTACTACAAGATCACAATACACCTCTTCTCCTTCTCATAAGGAATAAGTTTCGATGAAATGACTTCTGGAGTGAAGGGGTACGAGGCGTGCGGGTTTTATTCCTAGATTTTCGGGAAGGGGGAATCGCATGGGGAAGACAGGGGGGGGGGGGGTCTAAATGTGGGATAAAGGGGGAGGACGGAACCGAGCAGGGAGAGAGAGGTGGCACCTATGTCACCTGCATTCCTTCGTTATCAGTGAACGCCTCAAAACGATTAGAAGTTGCCAAAGACACTCGCTGCTCAGATGCAGGTGATGCCCTAGACTTAACCTTAGATCGTCATTCTACAAGCACGGATGACTTCTTCGGCTTGATCAGAGAGTCTTCGTTGTAGAGTCTCCTATGTTTGCCCTGCCGTTGCCCTTCTGAGGCGCTGTTTGAGCAGTCTTTGTCCCAACACTAGTGGTCTTGACGTAGGTTCGACGCTTCATGTTCGGGTCGAGTTCCACGACTACGGCCGCCTTGGCCTATGCAAAGGTACCACCATGCTGATCTTTGTACCGCTGAACTGCCTCTTCTTCTTTCCACTTGGGGCATTTTTTCGAATCAAGGGGGCTTTAGGAGTTCAGACAGCTTGGATCGGCGTTACAGTCTTTCCCAGCGTGCCATCCCTTACCACAGCGGCAACACACTGCTGTGTGCCTACAGTGCGTCTGGTTATGGCCAAAACGATGGCATTTAAAACATCGCATCGGTCTCGGTATGTATGAGGTAACCGTAAGAGATAAATACTAGACTCTCAACGACATCGGTGGCGACGTAGCGTCAAAGGTTAGGACGAAAGGGTTAATCCTGATTTTATGACCCCTCTTCCACACGAAAATCGTCAGGCATGGGTGATTTCATTGAGTTCCGCCACCATCTCCAAAGGGACACTGCACGGATATCCAGCTCTAGTAGTGTCAGGGCTACCCCGGAGTTATACTTCTAACATAGAGGTAATGCTAGAATTGACCCTAGTCAAGAAAGACATGACCAGCCGATTGAGTTGTATGGGTCACAACGCTCACCATCTCGGATAAGGGAGCGGACCAAAGTGGTGATGTGTTGCTGAATGGCAGCTCGCAGGCTGGTTCACCTCAATCACCAAAATCCCTGCCTGCATATTCACGGGACGCACCTCACGGCGAAAAAGGTACCCACTAGTAGGGGTCAGAAGTAGAAGAGGTGAAGGCAAGAAAATTGGTAGGACGATAGGGGCGAAAAAGAGAGCTGGACAGAAGACATAGCAAGATAAAGAGAATGGGCCTGTCATTAGCAGTCTTTTACTGTATCACGCGCGACAGGCAGGCGGTGGTAATCATTCGTTACACCCCTCCGTATGAGGGCCCCGTTACCACACGGTCGAATATGAGACTAAAAAATAATATTTATTACAACATAGAAAAAACAATAACACAGAAATCTAACATTTCTAAACATTTCTTACACAGCAAAAGATGTTACCACCATTTTCAGAATAATGAAAATCGTAGGGGGGTGAAATTACTCGACATAGTTACGTTTACAGCTAGTTTGTGACATCTTTAATGTGCTTTTAAAATGCTTTGGTAAAATAAGGATAATAAAACCCCCCCTGAAAAAACAACGACATGGAATATTTGGCATTTAAACTCACCTTGAGAGGAGATTTTTTTGGAAGGCCAATACCGTAAATGTCATCCCCAAATATTTTGGAGATGAGCTTTAGCTCACACGAAGGTGCAAGGTGGGCACGTGCATAGTCCAGAATAGGGTAGTCGCCCAGTAATGCATCCAGTTTGCCTTTTCTGTAAACATATGGATATCATGAAACATCATTACACGGTTAGTTCTAAACATTCTTACATGAGACACTTCGGTAAATCTGAAATGCCACAGCTATGATTTGAATTTTTCTTACTATATTTTTATATTTTACAGCACTAACAATACATCAGCTGTAGACGGTTGGAATTCACTAAGTAACTGTTTCTAAGTGGCAATGACGCCACCATTGTGTCTATTTCACACTAAACACAGCAGACCATAAGATAATCTAACCTAAAACTTGAGAGCTTAAAAAAAGCTTGCAGGGTGGGCTTTCAAAAAGGTCGACTAAAAGTAGCAACTATGAACCTCGAAAGATTCTGAGATTCTCAAATCGGGTGAAGCTGATTGATGTCTAATACCTTGGACTTGTGGACAAACCTTGTACGCTGCTGCTATGATTTCAATATAGTTTTGAGGAAACGAAGAAACAAGACATTGATAGCAGTTCAAGTTGCACCAAAAGCTATGGACTTGCAATAAATGGCTCATAAGTTTATACGTGGTTATTTCAAGTTTTTGGGCAGTTACTTCCGGTTGTTTAATTCAGTTGCAAAATTGGAGAGTGATTAAATAACCATGCATTCTGCTTTACACTGAAAATTTCCCGCCAGACGCCTGAAAAGACTTAGCGGAATGATCTAGTACGTAACTGAGCCTTCAATACCCTTTTTTCCTCATTAAAGGGAACCTAGGAACAAAAGAAGTTGTGAAAGACAAGTATATTAAGAGAAACTGACACGTAACGCTGTGAATTTCCATTTGGGATTAAAAAAAACAACAGAAAAAGGCAATCCTCTTTAGAACATAAGAGAGTAAAAATCGTATTCAGATATAGGCTTATCCATCATGATCATTAATGCCAAGCAACCCCAAATCCATCCGTCTAAACATTTTTTTAAAATCAAAAAGTAGGCAAAGCTATATAATTTTTTAAAAGAAACAAGTATTGTTGAGATAGGTTTTAAAATTTACAATGCTAGAGGTGGTTTGATGTTCTTTAAACCCACAATGACTGTTATAAGACCATATATATCTAAAGATGTATAAAAAGAGTTACAAAATATTTCATTTATTTCTTTATTTCAGCCAGATGTACGGCTTTATTGTTCAATCTTTATTTCATACCATCAATCATTTTTGTTAGCATTAATGATAGCCTTATCCTGATCAATATTTAAAAACATGTCTACGAGCAGGATCTGACCAGCTTTTTTCTTTACAAAGAACAACAAATATTACAATAAAAAACTAAAAACAATATTCGACCAATTACGTCACCTTTACAAAATAACAAAGCTAACAGCCATAACGAGGCATCTTCAACATCAACAAACCACCAACAACCTCGCCGATGTATTATTTTAAGGTCTTATCTTTAATATTGTCCTTGATTATGAACATTTTAACAACATCTAATACTGTCAACTTTTAAACTAACTGCAATTTCATAACGATTTAGACTATCAAACCATCTTTTTCTTCCATACTCAGCGTCATCACCATCATCATCATCATCATCATCATCATCATCATCATCATCATCATCATCATCATCATCATCATCACCACCATATAAATTATTTAAACCATGTTAATCATGCTGAGTTCTCTGTTACGTTCGCTGGTCACGTCGTATTATGCCTATCCTAATCCAATAAGACGTTGTGTTTTCCTTTAGTCCGCGAAATGCGGAACATAACCAGCTATATGAAGGAAAAGACATGATCTAATTATCGAAGATCTTTATGGGCAGAGAATGAGATAAACATTGAGATGGGGAGGGTTGGAGAAATAGGGAGGGACACGCGCGCAGCCAAAAATCGAGATAGTCGAGTAGAACGAGCTGCTTATGTTTTCAGCAAAACTCAGTTCGATGATGACCGTAGGCAATTATATATAATATTATATATATAGTCTCTGCTGTTACTACGTGACAATATCGACGATAATAAAATGAAATAAAAAATGCATGATTTATAGTTATTTTTAACTATATTAAAGTAGCCTAGGGGCTGAGTGTGAGCGTGAGCGCTACCGATCTCACTGCTGCTCCAATCGACTTGAAACTTTCCGTGTCTTAGTTCAGCTCTCACTGCTTTACGCATGACATTTCCACCAAAAATATCGACGATAATTGCTTTTTAACCAGTCCTATTCTAAGCAAATAAAGCATTCCCTAAAAAATTCCCTAGATGCCAATAAATTGTAAATATACGACGCAAGGACCTTTTGGTTCAATAAGTAAACGAGCGGGGCTCTTTCCGGATTATACATAGACCGACGAGTAGATTTGCCAACGGAAAACCGGATATGTTTCAAGATTTGAAAAAAAACACAAACGATATCTCCAGCACAGAGCAGAAAGGGATAGTCTGTTATCTTATTCGACTTTATCGAAATCGATATAAATAAGTAAAAATATTGAATTAAAATGTAATTTACCATGGGTTTCAATGGTTTAAATCCTTTAAAAAAATCATCATGAAACAAAGGGGTCTGCATTACAAAACCAATTCTTTCAAAGGGACTAACACCATATAATACCGATATCAAAACAGAGTAAAATTGTTCAATTTAAAGACCAAAAAAGAGGGGAGAAATGATTAAACAAAAAAAAGGTAGTGTAATGAGTCAATAGAATTTCGGAAAAGTAAAAAAAGTAACGGTGGTGGTTTCAGCTGCTAGGTTAATTTCTCTGCGTGAAAAGCTTAATCGTTTCTCACCAACCTTTAAATATAATGCAATTGTTTTCCAGATTGTTTTTTAAATTGTTTTTCTAGTTTTCAGAACATGACGAAATCATGGGCTCTTTACTAGTTCCTAAAAAAATTAACATAATTATAGAAGTATCATTTATGAATTATTGCTGCAAAATGCTATTCGATATAATTTTATATTTTTTTCGTATAATACATGGTTAAGTGAAGCTGTGTCTTTAGTCCTGTATCTAACATCGAGGAGTTTCCATGCCCTCGATGAAAATGAGATGTAGCATTCATTGACACACAAGGATCAGGGCGGCAGAGCCGTCCCTTCCCCAGAGATAACTGGATCTGGGGAGTCGATATACAATTTACCGGAAACCAGTCATACACAAGTGATTTATACTCTCTGTCTCTCTGTGTGTGTGTGTATGTGTCTGTCTGTCTCTTTCTCTCCGCCTTCCTCTCACT
Organism: Elysia chlorotica; assembly: GCA_003991915.1. Classification (NCBI taxonomy): domain Eukaryota; kingdom Metazoa; phylum Mollusca; class Gastropoda; family Plakobranchidae; genus Elysia; species Elysia chlorotica. Next base: position 180,526 of record RQTK01000405.1, read on the forward strand.
CTCTCGCTCTGTCTATATGTCTCCCTCTCCCTTTGTCTATGTCCCTTTCTCTCCTACCCAGAGTTTCCCTCACGCCCTCACCCTAGCTTTCATTATCTCTCTTGCTGCCTCTTAAGCTTTCTTTCTTTCACTCCAATCTCTTTTGATATCTCTACCTTGACTTGACTTGTGGATGTATCAATAATTGTTATAAAAGCTTCCACTCTCTGTCTCCTAAAACCTATCTTGCACTTTTGCTCTTTCTATGTTGCTATCAAGCTTTCTTTCCTGTGCATATTTATTTCCTTGCCTCTTTTCCATAACTTAACAGTCACCTCTATGTGTTTCGCCATCTTTTCCTTTCCGTCTCCTCTCTCTCTCTCTCTCTCTCTCTCTCTTTCTCTTTCTATTCTCTCTCTCTCCCTCTCCCTCTTTCTCTCTCTCTCTCTCTCTTTGTCTTTCCCTCACACACACATACTCTCTCTCTCGTTCTGTTTCTGTACAATAAACTGCCATTTTCTTTTTAAAAAAGGGCAATCATGAATAAACCAGAGAATTTTATGTTTTCTCTGCAAAAAATCAAAAAAAAACAAAAAACAACGAAATTTTTAAAAGATTTACAATAAGCCCTATTTCTTCTCAAATACACGAAAGTGATTAAAACCGTCGTTGTAAAAAAAAATTTTCCTTTTCGACGTTTTAAAAAGTACGCCTTATAACCCGATGGTGTATTTGTAGAATTTGACTTCACATAATTTTTACTTGGGTTAATGCAAAGCCATTAAATGTCAATTGCATGCTTTTAAGTAACTTAAAAGAATACCCCCTCCCCTTCCCCACACACACAAAACAGTTACAGCCGCAAATCAAACAAACATAAACATAAAAGATAGACAATCGATAGGAATGTAGGCAAGTCTGTACAATCAAACAACAGACGACCACATTAACAGTTAAGAGAGAATACAAGCCTTTTGTGAAGATAACTAAGCAGAATCTCGCACCGAGGCCAACGTATTCGGTGATTCTGCTCTTCTCGGTTCAAGACAATTTATATTCCCGGGGGCGTGACATAGCAAAAATTCAGAACAACCCCAAATATTCTGCTGGTGCCGCTGGCCTTGAATTTCCGTCTGGCTGGGTGTCAAACTCTAATGTGATAAAGGATCAGCCCCAATCTGCGGGTACTTGAAAATAGCAGTGAGCCAGTACATTATGATTAATATACTTCATCTCCATCTGTCTGAGACCACTTTTCGCTGACTTTCTATCCGCTTCACTCAACGAAACATATTCGCTCAGAAAATTGCATTTTTTTCTGGTTGTAACTTGGCCCTTGCAAACGTTTTACCTTCTTTTACGCTTATTAAAACGATAGCTTTACAATCTTTTCGTCCTGTTTTTTTTTTAATTCTGTATCATAAATCTCCAATTTTATGCCGTTTCGGAATACCGATTTCTCTGCATCTGTCTGTCTGCCGACCTGTCTTTGTCTTTCTGTCGGTCTCCGTGTTTGTCTTTTTTGTTTCTCTCTCTATCTCTCTCTCTTTCTTTCTCTCTCTCTCTTTCGATCTCTCTAAGTCTCTCTGCCTAACCCCCGTCTCTCTCCTTCCTTAAATTAGTCCGTTACTATGGCTTGTTGAAATTCTATTGAATATTCGGATCACGAATGTAGACCCCCAAGTCACCCCCGCCTCTGCTCTTCTCTCATCCTTAATCCGTTTCAATGTCCACCGTCAACTCTCCAAATAGCCTGGGGCGCCTATGGCAAATGGCTTCTTGAGCACACCCCTCTGATCTCAAAATGTTAACTCTTGAAAGACAGTAATGAAAAGAGATAAGAAGAGGAAAAAAGCCCACAGAGGCTATCTCGTGATCCCGCCTAGCAGATTATAATCAAATCGCCTTCCCCATCCATTGACGCGCTACCAGCACTATCAGCCAAAGGTTGAGGGCTGCATAGAAGACTAGGAGTAGAAGCCCAGAACCCACGACACCCACAGCGAGCCGCCTGCCCTCTTCTGGTTTTTTTCTAAAAGAAAACGAAGCTTAACAGTAAAAAAAAAAATGTTCATGAAACACCCGAAACAAGAAAGTCAAATTCTGGTCTTATAATGGAACTCTTTGACGTGCTAAAAATTAAAAGGGCAGGAAACCATGAGTTCGGTAGTAACCGGAAGCGACAGGAGTCGATATCCGGTTACGATCGACTGGCGTGTTTATCTGTCTGGCGATGAAGTTGTCGATAGTACAGGCGGAGACTAACGTGACAGATGCTGCGGTGCAGATCAGAGACCATGTCGATCACTGCCACATAGATAGACAGAGAAATGTGGGTAGATGGATAGATGGGTAAATGGGTATACAGAGAGAGAGAGAGAGAGAGAGAGAGAGAGAGAGAGAGAGAGAGAGAGAGAGAAAAGACAGAGATAGACGAAGTTATGGAAATTACAGAAGATGACTAATGTGACAGATGGTGTGGTTTCAGGGCTAGATACTGTGCTAATCACTGGTAATTAGAACGATATATCTATAGACATATAGACATTTCATTTTTTTATAGATAGGTAGATTAATGAATAGATAGCAAAAAATGAAGTTATGGATGGTACAGAACAAGGATAATGTGACAGATGCTTTGATGCAGGCCAAGGGCGATGTCAGCCCTAGCTGTGTTCATAACATAACGATGTCGATTAACGTAGAGTTGGCACGGCCTTAATTTGGTCAGTTTCACTTCAAAAGACAAACCTAAACATATATGAAAAAATGCGTTTTCATGTCATTTTACAACTAAATATATATAGTTAGATAGATAGATAGATAGATAGATAGATAGATAGATAGATATTGATAAGTTTATTGGTTTTTTAGTATAATGATGATTGATAAATATGCCTATATAGACCGATTGATGGATATATAAAAATCGAAAGATAGTGTTATCACCTTTGCTGCAAACTTATCGATACGAGAAGGGAAAATGATTTTTAAGCCAATCATTTTTTTAAACTTTGAAACAGGAATTATGTTTGAAGTAAATCTATCACGGGCAATCATTGTGCACTTGCACTACCCCCTACCCATCAAAGTAGTAGGGAACAAGAGAAGCAGGCCACCGCATCCCCCGCGATCCGCTGCTTAGACATCTTGTGCTCTCCCACCTGAACCACCGCGCCCACCCGTTCAAGTTAGGAAAACAACCAGAAACCTTATTTCTTTTCCCTTACGTAACTACTAGAAGTTGCAGCAGAGTTCCCCATTCACTCAGTGAAGTGTAAATAAATCGTCTTAGCTGCACCCACTTTCTCAGGTCAGCCATATTCTATTGTGAACCCCCCCTCCCCTCATCACTCCTGTACACTAAGAAACATCCATGTCTGCCCTTGAAAGCTGAAAGCGAACAATGAAAGCTTATTGCTCCAGACCATAAGGATGTTCAGTGGCCAACCATAAGGAAACAAATCGTGTACTCACATGACCCAATCAATGCCGACATCTGTCTTGGGCACTGGTTTGGCCACGCTTCCAAGCTTGCTACCTGCGTTGGTTAACATCTGATGCACGGCAGACCCTTGCAAAACTCCTATCTTGATAGCTTGAAGCTGTTATAGAAAAGTGTTGGGAAGAGATTGGTGTAATTCACCGAAGTGCAAAGAAAACATCCCCACCAAAAAAAACAACAACAACAAAAAACAACAACAAAACAACAATAAAAACAAAACAACAACAACAAAACAACAATAACAACAAAACAACAACAACAAAGAAACTTAATTATAATAAAAGTAATGAAGTAAATCAGATAAACATATACATAAAAATCGTTTTTCATATTTAAAACAAAAATATTTAACCCTTTATGACCCGATGTTGCTACATCCATGACAGCCGAATCTTTATTTTGCACCAATTGAAATAAAAGTTTACTATTTCAACAACTATTGATTGTTAACTACGATTTGTGGCATATTTGAGTTGAATCAAAGAACTACATTGTAGATGCTGTATAATTGTGTGAGTTACACATGAGCATGTGAAATGAATCAGACATTCCATAAGGCTCGTCATTCAGACACGTCGATTATTGAAACAAAATACTGTCTACACAAAGAAAGACGACATAGTTGTCTACTCGTTGTGGGCTTTTATAACCACAGAATTAAAAAAAAAAGATTGTCATTAATTTCAGTGCTGTTAAACTATTACTCACGCAAAACATGCCGTGGTAAGTGCTTATTAAACGAGAAGTCATATAAAATGCAATAGACCTTTTTCTTTAAAAAACAGCAACAACAAAACAAAACAAAACGAACAGTGTAGGTTTGTATCTTTAGTTAAATATTTCTCTATATAAGCAGGTTAACTCTTTTGCAAAAGATAAACTTTTGTTTAAAAGTCCCGGTGGAAGTCTCTAGAGTAACCAGCTTGTCTCTCAATTTTTCGCACACTATCACATCTATCTATCTATCTATCTATCTATCTATCTATCTATCTATCTATCTATCTATCTATCTACCTATATATCTTTCTTCCTGTATACACAAGTTTGTAGAATAAATAAAAATGCTCAATTAATTTACTCTCTCTTGCTTTGGTTTCCTCTCTTTAATTTTCTAAGTAAAACACATCCTTCCTGAATTTTGAATGCAACGTTTTTATACAAAATAAGTGCTGATTAATTCTATTAACAATGATACATCCCTAACAATAAATTTTAACTATTCTTTGCGCTTTATTTTTCATGTCTATATCGTTTCAATAACAATAATTTAGATATAATACATTCGTTCTAGGCTTGTGTCAGACACAACCATCTCTGTAATGACCTGCTTCGCTTTCCATGCGTTGCTTATTGCAATAATTCAAGCTCACAAGAAAATACTTTCTCCTTCCTCCTGGGCACCGGAAATTAGATTTTATGCCAGAGAGCATTTGAAGGCTGCGCCGTCCCGTTGCGTGCTCAGATGGGGGTCATGGCGCACCGTAAACATGCGACTTGGCGGATTTAACAAATTGATATTTTGTTTATCGTCGCCATAATTGTGTAAAATACAGATTCGAAGTGCTCCATTACAATAATTCCTTTCATATGAATCCTTTTTGTAATATTTTATTTACATTAGGATTTCGGATATAATTGAGGTTTCCGTTGATGAGCTTTTTTTAGATACGTCTTTAACTTAAGGCATTGCTCATAACCACTGGCGAGGTTAAGTTAAACCACTTTTATTTCGAATTCAAACCATTTTTTTCTCTTTCTTCCCCAATATTTTCTGTCATTTCATGCCCAACCTCGCACGACACGAAAGCACAATCACAAATTAATGGTGGTTATGTTGTATCTCTTTGTGTGAAAGATGTCGGTTTATGCCTACACACACAATAGTCATAGTTTTGAAAAACATACAATTAATTTCCAGGGGAGTCATGTTGTAATGTTTAAAATTGAATAATTAGTAAGTTATTTTATAGTATTTAAAGCACACATCCCTGTGATTATAGGCAACAGTTACAGTACATTAAAATTCAGGTTCATAACACTTTAAATGTACGTGCTGTTATTATCAATAAGAACAAAAAGATTATATTCACATTTTTGTATGAAAAAAAACCAACTCAACCAAACAAAAGAGTAAAGCAATTCGCACATATTTACCCTAGTGCATAAAATATTTTATAGGCCCAAATGCAATGCAAAGGAAGCTAAAGGAAGCTAAAGTGGCATTGAGTGAACAATTTACGATGCCTTTATACAGACTGGATAGAATTTGTTGTCATTGATGTAAAACTACAAAAGATATGTCGTTAGTACACATCGAAAATGTTAATAAACCATGACAGCTGTTCTCCCCTTCTTGAATATAAAAAGAAATATATAGGGGGAATTAAGCTGGGAAGGTAAAGACTAAAATTAGGATATATAATCATTTAAAGAATTAAACAGGAAAAGAATATTTTATTCTTATTTATTACTATATCGTAAGCACTACATTAATAGCCCATCTGAGCTAGAGCTTACCCGTGTATCTTGCACATCGATGTAATTAATCCCGGCATGTTTTCCGGCTATAAAGGCAGCAAGATTGGCCGTGTAGCTGGCAATGATAAAGATGGCCGCTGAGGCCCAAAAGTTCTGCATGACTTTAGAGGGCCAGGCTTTCGGTGATTTCGTTTTCACCGTGTGACCAAAAAGCACTGAGAACACCATGGTGAGCCCTGATGCTAAGGAATAATTCTTGTTCCGTTTGCGACCCCATGGGTTTAAACCGAATGGTGAGTTCCATTCAAACAGCGCCATGCAGATAGCTGCTATGTGGGCAGACACGAGGATGGCGAACCAGACTTCTGTGGAGAAGGGCTCGAGGAAAGCCAGCATGCTGGTCTCGCGAGTCTTGTCCGAGTAGAGGACAGAGAAGCCCGAGAAGAAGTACGGGTCCGAGAAGTCTATGGCGATCTCGCGCTGGGCGGTGATGGAGAAGGCCGCCACAGCGAAGTGAGCAGTGTTGTCTGTGAGGTCCTTCATGATGCCCGTCCATGTCTCGTTGTCGATGCGCTGTCCGTACGTCTCGTCCTGCACGATGTAGAGGGTGAACTGAAACTCCAGGTCGGCGGCCAGCTTGTTGAGTAGGTCGATGGTCAGGCCTCGGCAGCACTGGATTGTGAACAGGCCAGACTCGGCACCGGCGCCGTTCTCGTAGGCCTGGTGAACAGAGCAGAGTGGTGAGGTCAGTCTGGTGTCTTTGTTTTAAAACAGTTTAAGTAGTTCGAATAAACGGACTAACTTAATCTGATTCAACAGACAATTTTTTGACTAATAAAGTAAACAAAGTCTCATGAACGTAAAAATAGATATTTCCCACTTTTACAAATATAGCATACCATCATGATCATATTACAACATGCTGTAGAATATTTTGGTCAAAGTAAGTTACACATTTATTTCGTTTGTCTACTACATGTACGATTCAAATTTTTAGACCTTAAAAAAAAACTTACAAATAAAGATGGTCTCATGGAAACTGAATTCAGGTTTTTTATATTCTTTCAGAGGCGAGTCTTGCAAGTTTTATTATTTTTACCATTATTAGAACTCGCATGTTTTCAATATCATTGGAAGTAACAAAAATGATACTTATCAACCGGACATGTATAATTCAAAACAAAATGATTACTGTGGGTATTTACCTCCCTCAGCACATGATTACATTGACGCCAAATATACCCTGTATTTTATTTTAATATCAGAGTGACCAATCATTGAGATTTCTAATGGAAGAAGGACTGTACCAAAACGCAAACGCAAACCTATGTAGCGTACCTCTATGGCCTCCCACACGGTGTCCTGCGACTTGGTCTTGTTGGTGAGGTTTAGACACGGCGTGTCGCTCAGACAGGTGCCGTAGTCCGAGTGGGGAGCCTCGGTCATCACAAATGGCTGGACGGGGTTGGTGACCACCTTGTAGCGCTTCTTGCCTTCTGTTTGAGACTGGAGCAAAGTGCAAAGATAGTGGTTCCTAATTTAAAACGTTGGTTAACATGCTAAAAAAACCTCTAAGAACTTCTTTCAATGATAATTATTTTGTAAAACCAAACTGTCTGGGTGGAATGAGAAAAGAGGAAGAAGTTGGTAGGGGACAAAGCACCTCGAATAGTCATTATAAATTTAAATAACATTTAACACCTAAGATTTCAGTTCTTTCCCTGAGAAAATCAACAGTAATACCCCATTCATCATGAAAAGAATATAGAAGCTTACATTTCAGGGCTAAGCTCTGAATATCGCAGCTTTAATACCAAGCTTTCTTTAAAGGTTATTACAACCGATTGAACAGAGATTATAAAATAACAATGGAAATCATAAGTATGCAGTATTATCATAATACTTGGTGTAATTGTGTCTACTTTTTATACATGGTTTTTCAAAACGTTTTTGAACATACTGCAAATTTGATAGCCTCATTATGTCGATCCTATTTAATGAAGTCCTTATATTTTATGAAACTTATTCAAAGCCTTCTGCGACGAAAAAACTCAACGCTCAGAATTTCCATCCGAGCGTATTATACTCCAACTATAATATCTGGATATAAATGGATTTAAAATCTGAACACGAACAGTTCCATTTTGAACCCTAAAAGAATGTCTTTAAATAAAATACAAACGACCCTTTTTTCTACTAGGACATACCTGAGGCAAAACTGATAAATCTACCTACATTTGGTTTAAAATCGAGATTTCATTCGCGAAAACCAGAACAGAAAACATTTCCTCTTAAAATGCACATTTAAGGAACATTAGAGATATTGAATGAGTCTATACAATGGAGATGAAAAAGCTGTTCTTTTCTCTTTATTTATTAGTATTGTTATCATTGCGAAATTAATTAATGTTTGAAATAAATAAGCATGGGAAAATCAAAAGCTTATTTCTTGGGACACTTTCCTTCATTTTTCATAAAAAAGCCATTGTATAGGGGATATACAGTAGCTCAGTCGATTAAAGCTTTGCAAATCCGAGAAAGACATCCGCGGTTCGGATCTCACCTGGTTCCCCTGTCTAACTCAAGGTTCCCCAGGAAACCGAACAGACGTAAAGCTCGCCATGGTTACTTTCTCAGTTACCTGCAAGCTCTGTGCATCTCCAGGCCAAATGATTCCGAACGGCCTGACCTCCTTTCCCTGGACGCAACCGATATCTTGCCATACACTCTGACGGCCATCCGAGACCAGGTTGCGCACTCGGAACTTGGAGATGTTCATGTATCCGTCATCATCAAACGATATTAGGCCCGTCAGCCCATAGATGCTCTTCTTCAGCAAGGCACTGCCGAGTTGGAGAAACATAACGTGAAACGCAGTAACAGACCAAGCAACTATCATTAACTAGAAAAATAAAGTTCAAGTTATAAATAGTATACAATAATAGGTGTACGATGGGAATAATGATGATGATGATGATGATGATGATGATGATGATGATGATGATGATGATGATGATGATGATGATGATGATGATGATGATGATGATGATGATGATGATAATGATGATGATGATGATGATGATGATGATGGTGATGTTGAGTACGATAATAATAATAATAATAATAATAATAATAATAATAATAATAATAATAATAATAATAATAATAATAATAATAATAATAATAAAGAAGTATCATTTATGAATTATTGCTGCAAAACGCTATTCGATATAATTTTATATTTGTTCGTATAATACATGGTTAAGTGAAGCTGTGTCTTTAGTCCTGTATCTAACATCGAGGAGTTTCCATGCCCTCGATGAAAATGAGATGTAGCATTCATTGACACACAAGGATCAGCGCGGCAGTGCCGTCTCTTCCCCAGAGATAGCTGGATTTGGGAAGTCGATATACAATTTACCGGAAACCAGTCATACACAAGTGATTTATACTCTCTGTCTTCTGTGTGTGTATGTGTATGTGTCTGTCTGTCTGTCTCTTTCTCTCCGCCTTTCTCTCCCTCTCTCTCCCTCTATCTGTATGTCTTCCTCTCCCTTTGTCTATGTCCCTTTCTCTCCTACCCAGAGTTTCTCTCACGCTCTCACCTAATTTTCATGATCTCTCTCTTGCTGCCTCCTAAGCTTTCTTTCTTTCACTCCACTCTCTTTTGATATCTCTACCCCCCTCCTTTTGCTCTTTCTCTCTCTCTCTCTCTCTCTCTCTCTCTCTCTCTCTCTCCCCCTCTCTCTCTGTCTCCCTTATAATTTCCTCCTCTCTCTCTCTCTCTGTCTCCCTTAATCTCTTTCTCTCTCTCTCTCTCTCTGTCTCCCTTAGACTCTCTTTTGGTTTTCTCTCGCTCTCTTATCCTCTTTCGTTCTATTTATGGAAAAAATGTTAACTTTTTATTTTCAATTACTTTGTACTGAAAGATATTATTGTTCCATTCTATGCCGAGAGAAGAAAGAATATGGCTGGCAGCATATGGAGAGAAACACAATAGAAGAACAAGCGGTGGTTGGATTGGATCAATATTGTTTTTGAATCGTGACTTTCGCTCTTAAATCTACTACTCATTTTTTCCACGGCTTTTTATTTTCTGTCTTCCTCATTCCCTGTATTTGACTCTAGTAAACTTAAAGTAAACATGCCTTTTGTTTGAACTGAATGTCGCTCTTTCTATGGCTTGACTTAAAACACAGTTTTTGTAACTCTAAAGTGTTGTCCTAACAGACCTCTTAAAAGAAAAAAAATCGGCTTTCTGTCTTTAACAGGCTTAGTTTTTCGGAAGCTAGATATGAAAGACCTCAAAGTAATACACCTATGTTTGCTTTGGCTGCAAGGATCATGAGAGGCACGGCAATATATTTCGGACTTTAATTAATACTAACTTAGCTGACATTAAACATTAAATTCGTCTTCCAAAAGGTACCTCCGCCAAATCGTACTTTAAAATTTAAAGTCTATTTTGTTCTATAATATACTTAAATAGTATATTTCTAAAAAAAATTGGAATATTCAAAAAAGAGAAAAAAACAAAAACAACTATATTCTGTTCTTTTCTGTAAGCTTTTAGGAGCCCAAATGGGAGGCAACCAAAGTGAACCATGCATATTTTACTTTTAGATTTATTTCGAGAAGGGTTAAAAGGACCACCAGCACCACTTTATTAGGTTGAAAAAATGATGACTCTTATCATTTATAGAACAATGAAAAGGGAATATTTATTAGTATTTTGATATTTAGATGGCTCTAGATCGAAACTTATGCTTGCGACTTCAGCCTGATTCCCCTTGGTTGCCTCACAAATAATACTTTCTTTACTAAATCATCTAGATTGAAATTCTATGCCCTCGATTATAGCCCAGTAAATGTTCCTAGATGTTCCTAGAGCCCACAATACAACAAACACGAAGAAGGTTTATATGAACCATTTTTAATACATTCACAATATTTACCATGTTTTATTGGAATTGTTTTTCATTTTTTTTTAAAGTTTCTATTTTAAAAAATCTACAATGGTAAGGTATACTATACATAGCCTGTGTCATAACTTTTTTTCAATTACTAGAATCACTAAATTTCAACTTGCAGTAAATATCCCAAAGGTGCAAGATGTTTACTACGCTTATAAGTGCCTTCGTTAAAGTTTTCATTAATATAAAGGTAAACTATTTCAATTTATTTTTAGACAGTCATTTAACCCCACAAAATATTGACTAAAACGTACATTGCAAACTTGTTGATGAAAACGAAAAAAAAAAATCAAACAACAGCAACAAACAAACAACCCAACAACACTTAGACTCTATTTGAATTCTTTGAATTGAGTTACATGGTGAGTAGTAAGTAAAAAATGGTATGTAAATCAATACCTTGGTTATTCACAAAAAAAAAACTCTGGGTGGACAAAATAAACCGGCTGACTTCACAAACGACATAAGTAAAAGCGCTGCTTTCAGTGGGGGGATCAGATTCTCGGAATCGCATTACAGGCGCAGCCCAATAATAGCCAGACGTTTTCATTACGCCATAGTGCCTCACCAGGGCTACCACTAACACGGGCAGTTTCACCGACTTGACCTAGATAATGATGTGGGCTGAAAATTCAGCATTCACTCGGCCAAGGCCATAGTGCAGTACTAAGCCTAGAGGGTGGAAGAATAATATTCTCGTCGTTAACAAGCGCGGATGTTAAACGGTTATCATCAGAAGCGTTAGTCTAATGTTCTAAGTCCTAAAAATCATTCCCAATATATCCTTCCTACTCCCATTTATGAAAATTGAGCGAGGTAGCGAGAGAGATAGATTGAAAGGGAGAGGAGAGAGAGAGGTGTGTGTATGTGTTTGTAATATAGATCATTATATGCATACACCGTACATTGTGTTAAAGAAATCGAATTGGGCAGTTGGGTGGTGTTATGATTTTACTCAAGAATGCTTGGTGATTTAACTTACCATAAGATGAGATAAAACGTAGAACCTCAGTTAGTTGACTCCATGAAGAAATAAAGCCTCGATCAGTATATTGAAAGGGTGTTGAACGATTTTTTAATTTCAAAAAGTAAATTCAAACACAGGGCCTTCTCTTGTGGGACTAAAAAGGAAATATTCCGTCTTTGAATCGCTAACGGCAATTCTTACTTTGGAGGAAAGTTCATTTTGAAATTTAGAATGAAACTGCTCTTGTGTTAGGAAAACAAATCGGTCTTGTTTAGAAAAAAAAAACACATCTGTTTCGTCTATATCTAAGACTCTAGCTTAACTAAGAGCTTTACTGTAGAACGAGGAGTAGCTGGAGCAGATGGTATGGATGATTTGTCATTTGGGGATCTCTGATGAGAAACAAGAGGGTGGTACATATGGGCAAAGTTTGTTTCCCCGTAGCTGCATAGAAGTAATGTATGACCAATGCTTCTAGCAAACACCTAAATTCCTTGTTATGGTTTCAACACGAATGTTGGCATTAGGTAGAGCACTAATCAATTGTTTACCATTACATTCCTCCACATCAGAAGGAAAACCATATAGGGCTACTTTAACCTTTTTCACGAGCATTGTTTTTCAGGGAGTCATAGCCACTAGATCTACGACAACCAAACACTGAACACTTTCGCGACATTTTAACAAGTTCATAAAATAGAGATGTAAGCTTAAGTGACAAAAATGTAGGCTACATTCTACAAATAATTAGATCCACATCGGTATATACCGAAAAAGCACCAAACAGTTCTTGTGGTCACAACCTAGAATACAGAATCTAACCAGCTAGATCTAGATCTAGATTATATCTAATCTAGATGCTACAACGCTATACAGAATCCACACCACAATAGAATCAGATGCTAATTAACACGTAGAATCCAGAATAGATAAAATATATTGATATACATCTGTGTTCTTTAATTAGTTAATATTCTCTTATTAAACGCGTAACAAGACAACAGCTATCCAGGATGCTGTGTGCCTTGAAGAGTAAGGTTTGTAATCTGCCACACACAGAACTTTCTTTCCGGATGTGTTCCAGCATCAGCCTACACGATTTTCTAGGTCAAGCCGGTGACAGTGCCTTCTATTTTTGGAAGCCTTGACACGGACGGAACACTTCCCGGCGGTGAGATTCGAGTGGGAATGGCTTGAACAAGGAATGTTTTTATGCACACTTGAGAATACATCTAGGTTGATTTTTTTTAATTCAAGAAAATTTATCTGTACTTATTAACTCATTGTATTTCTTTTAAAAAAAAGGCTACTTTGTCTCATGTTTTCAAGCATATAAATCCTACTTTGCTTCCTACTAAGATTTATCTAACTTTTTTTTATTCCGCAATTCTCAAACAATAAGTTTTTTTTTTTGCACTTGTCATTATCTGGGTTTATTACTTTTTAAAACATTAATTTTAATACTTTATCCAGACTACCAACACTTAAATATATGCACATGTACTTGAAAACTTAAATCGAACTGTTTACTGAAAAAATCGTGGACTTAGCTAACATGATCGCGATGATTCAACCTCAAAGTGTAAATTTTAATTTGGTTTCAAACATCAAATGTTGCAAATTTTGAGTCATAACTGTTTGAAAAACACTACGTAGAACGACACAAGAGCCAAAAGCAAAGCTCTTTTGACTACGATTTCTGGTCAATGGCTGATTTTCTGCTTTAAATAAACAAATTCGAAGCCTGTTACGCTGAAGTAAAAATCGCTATGATAGTTTGACGAATAACAACATTTAAAATTATATTTAAAATTGCGTTCACATTGTTCTTGTTTCCCGTTAAACATTTTGGTCCAGTTAAATTCAAAACTAGTAAATAAACTAATGTATGCTCTCACATCTTGTGATGATGGTTTTTTCAAATGCAATACTATTTGGAAAGTTGGTTTCATCGCCTATTCTATATTCGTGAAAGTTATGCGTCTCTGCATATTTGGGAAATAAAAAATCTAACTGGTATGTAACTTCGAGGGAATCAATTTTTCTCTTAACTTTGCAAATTTAACATCAACAACAACAGCAACAAAATAGAGTGAACAGATATTACGGTACGAATTATGAATAATTAATATTTTAGGTTGGTATGATCAATTTTATCAAGTTCACTTCTTTAGAAAGAAGAATCACATAAGATCGACTTATCTCCTTCTCGGCATATTTCTGTTGCCCCTAGTACCCCCAAACTCCCAAAAGCTTCATCAATTTTTCCTGGATTCTGCGACATGGGACAAGGCCCGGCCTGCACAGCTAGACCGACCAGGGCTGTTTGAAAGCTGCGCTTGTCTACTACCCCAGTATTTTATGCTGGCTTGAAGAATCCCTGGGGTGGGTTGGGATTTATAGTCGTACCAAATCTTAGATGAACTGCTTTTGGTTTGGCTATCCCAATGGATTTAGTGATTGAGTTTTTTGTGGGATGTTTGTAGCGCAAACAGCTATATTTTTTCTAGTATATGCAGACACCGTTTTGATTACCTTCATTGCTGTCTTCAAAATCTTTGAATTTAAAAAATCTGAATAGCATTAATTTTATTTGGGATTGAGGAAGCAACCCATCAACTACGTACTGTACAAACAAAGAATGCGATTCTTTACCTATTTTGACTTTTTCATGTACCAATTTGGGTAGAACTAGAAATTTTACATATTCAACGCAAAAACAATGTATGCCAATATTGCTAGATCTGCGAAAAATGATGATGCTCCTTTGTACCTTAATATTTTATACAATGTCGACGGCAAAGAAATGAACCAACTGGACAAATTTGGCATTCCAAATCAGAGTACATTAAACAAGATTAGATTTGTGTAGTCCGAGGACGGCAGTATCAGATCGAAGGGGCCTTTACTCATTCTGTTTTATCCTGTGGCCAAGGCTGTTCCTGATTACTACCGAGTGCCTGGCCACTAATCTACACAAAATGATGACAAGACTGAGCCTCACTGGAGGGAGTGAGAGAGATAGAAAGAAAGAGAGCTAGAAGGTGTCGGGAATATACAGAAAGACATGAAATGACCGCATGAGAGTACACGAGTAATTTCGCTTTTTCAAACCGTGCTCATTTGAATTGAAGCAATTTATTTAAGTCATAGACCATTGAAAAGCTAGACTCGTGAAGAGAATAATATTTTTTTCCAAAATTTTACAGAATGTCTGCTACCGCATTCCGAGTTTGGCTGAGTGAGGCTCAGTCTTGTCATCATTTTGTGTAGATTAGTGGCCAGGCACTCGGTAGTAATCAGGAACAGCCTTGGCCACAGGATAAA
This sequence comes from Elysia chlorotica, assembly GCA_003991915.1. Classification (NCBI taxonomy): domain Eukaryota; kingdom Metazoa; phylum Mollusca; class Gastropoda; family Plakobranchidae; genus Elysia; species Elysia chlorotica. The sequence goes on from RQTK01000405.1 coordinate 195,755, forward strand.
ACAGAATGAGTGAAGGCCCCTTCGATCTGATACTGCCGTCCTCGGACTACACAAATCTAATCTTGTTTAATGTACTCTGATTTGGAATGCCAAATTTGTCCAGTTGGTTCATTTCTTTGCCGTCGACATTGTATAAAATATTAAGGTTCTATCTATCTATCTATCTATCTATCTATCTATCTATCTATCTATCTATCTATCTATCTATCTATCTATCTATCTATCTATCTATCTATCTATCTATCTATCTATCTATCTATCTATCTATCTATCTATCTATCTATCTATTTATTAAAAAAATTAAAAAGAAGCAAAAAACAACAAACGAAAAAAACACTCTCAAAACACCACTACTATACTATTTCGCTAGTTAGGTACCATAACTGAAAAACCATGGCTGCAGATTTATTGCGCGAAAAAGAAAAGTCAAACATGCTAAAGACATTTTCGCCCATAACTTGACTTTCCAATAATATTTATCCAAGACATCCGAAAAAAGTGAAACTGGAAATAAAGATTTTTCCATTTCACTCCATGATGCACAAAAATACCATTTATTTTTGCACCCTCTGAGAAAAAAACAACCAAAAATTGTGTTTTCAACCTCTTCTGTCTTACTTTCTGTCTTTATTACTAATGCTCTCAGATAATAATTCTTTCAGTGTTCCTACTATTTGCATGGCCCGCCATTGTCATGTGAGTGGTGGTTTGCAGTATATACTTTATACAGGTAAGGCATGCTACGCGGACACTACCCACAGGCCAACATAATGACTTTATACAGTCTAATACATCGATTTTCAGTTTTGCTTTATATTTGTCCCTTCCCTTCTGAAATTTCAGCCTCGGGTAAAATCTAATTCTGTCCACCTGGTTATAAGATCCTGCCACACAAAGTGCATTGCAAATTATTTGAAGTATTCCATGAACAACAGTGCCTACGGTTTCAGATATTGGTATTAATGTAATTTCTTAACCATCTATTCAAACATGTGACAATGAATGATACTTTGAAAATGAGTTTAAAATACATGTAGTTTGTCGTCAAGTTGAAACCAACCATTTCCTGTTCTTATATATCCTAATCATGATGTTTAAGGGTATATAATAGGTGCTGTAATTTCCAATATCTCTGTTGATCTCAGCTTTTTACAGCCTTCCTACTTATCAAAACAAGGATCGGGATCCCTCCGTTTTGATCAATCAATACTTTTTTTTTCTCTGACGTAAAAGATGCACGTCAATATCTCGGGTTATGGAAAATGTCTGTAAGGCAGCTGTTCAGGTTAGAACGATGTTAAGACAGCAGAAAAAAGGGATTTATAGGATAAGGAGGATAGATCGAGACAGAGACAAGGAGAGAGGGGGGGGAGAGGAAGAGTGAGACAGACAGACAGACCAAGGCAGAGACAGAGACAGATAGATTGGGAGACAAACACACAGACAAACATACACAGAGGCGAGAGATACATAGACAGACGCATGAATATACAGAGAGAAATACAAACAGTTGGCGAGAGAGACAAAAGAAAAAAAAGACAGAGTGAGAGATGTCAAGGGGGCTTCTAATCTTTCTGATCGCCGGCGTGTAATCCCAGAGTGGCAGATATTTTGAAAGATGATCATGGAAAGCGGCTCTTGTCTTGCAGGAGGCGCCTAGTCGGTCTCTGATTAAAATGCTTTCTTCTCTGTGATTAAACAATAAGAGTGTTTGAAAGGTTCGTAAAAAATTGCTGTAAAATGTTTATGTCTTGAATGTTTACGTTAAAGATGCCCTAGTGCACTGCAAAGTTTTCAGGCAAACAGCCATGTACCACAAACTATTTAAAAGTCTGCGTCTTTGTGAGTATTAGGTATCACTGCCCGCTTCCCCCTTGCTCCCCTCTCTCTCTGTCTCTCTCTCTGTCTCTCTCTCTCTCTCTCTATCGCTCTCTCTCATCAATCAATCAAACAAACAATCAATCAATCAATCAATCAATCATTCAATCAATATACCCCTCTCTCTCTCTCTTAAAACCTATGCTTCATTTTCTCTTTGAAAACCCTTTTTTTAAACCTCTTTATTTCTCTACCTATCTACCTACCTACCTACCTACCTACCAACCTACCAACCTACCTACCTACCTACCTACCTACCTACCTATCTATCTATCTATCTATCTATCTATCTATCTACCTATCTATCTATCTACCTACCTATCTATCTATCTATCTATCTATCTATCTATCTATCTATCTATCTATCTATCTATCTATCTATCTATCTATCTATCTATCTATCTATTTAACTTATCTACTTTAAGTATCTCTCTATTTACCAATCCAAATATATATAATTATATATACCTATTCAACTATCTAGTTATCTATCTCTCTATATATTTATCCATCTTACAATATCTTTTTTTTAAAATAATCCATCGTCTTTCTAATAATTTCATTTTTTTCTCATTTTCCGAACCTTATCTCGACTCAGTGCCGAGTTACAATACTATGTTATTATGTAATACTATCCGCATTATTCTTGAGATGACGCCTGTTTTCTCTTTTTATGTTTTCTCCCTCCCCTTTCATTCGAAAGTCAAACCTATTCTTCCTAGTGTATTAATTTCAATCCATATTAATATTTATTTTTTGACCCAGTGTACCCGATCTTCCGTATTCATACACCGCCCGGAATCCCCCCGTCCTCCCCACACCTCTTTCACAGACTCGTACACATAAGAAGAGACATGGCATTGCTGAAAGCCCCAGAGATTATGGGCGAACCAAAATTTTCCATGATGGAGAGAGTCTTTCTGCCAGGGGCAGAAATTACACAACCTCTTTATCCAATTTACCCCCCTTTTTTTCTCATGATACCACATTAATATTAAATTTTGTGCTCATTGTTGGACAGTGCATTCAAACATTTGTTTCTGAAACACTATGATTTTATTTTTAATGCACCATGCAACAATATTTAAAAATGACCCCCCCCTCCTCTCCGCCCCTTCCCTCCCTCCCTCAATAAATTATTATTATCTGCCCCGCCTCTCTCTCTCCCCTCTCTCTCTCTCTCTCTCTCTCTCTCTCTCTCTCTCTCTCTCTCTCTCTCTCTCTTTCTTCCTCTTCCTCTTCCCACCCTCCTTTGCTTTACAGTTAGGAACAATAGCTGTAATGTTTTTCCTACCTATTATATCTCTCTCATCTCTTTAACTTCTTTGATAATTTAGTATAACCTAAGGATTCTAAAGATCGGTTATCCTTCTCAACCCAAATTGTTTTGCCTAAAATAGCTATTCAATACTAATAATAAGGTCTTAAGTTGTGTTTAATAATCATTCGCAAACAATGAAGAGGAGTAACAGTGGTAATTGCTTGAGTCACTTGTAATGATTACGCATTGTTATTTTTTTTCATTGAAAAACGTAGACATTCGATGACTCTTAGCTTCCGGCGCTAGATCGCATGAATTCGTGTTTGGTTCTGATCGTGAAAATAATTTTATATTCGTCTTTTAACATAATAGTCCTCTATGATTCAGGATTTCTATCATAATGTTTGAAATAAGAAACTGCAACGCGTAGTGCACAAAAATAATTCTAACAATAATCACCAAACTCGCCGCTGTATTTCATTCTTCGGCTGATAGCGTCACTTGATACAAATCATTTAACGTTATACATTTACAAATGTATCGTTTTACTTTACAGTGAGTGGACGAAACTATTCTCAACAAAGACGAATAAATGTATGGTTGATTTTTCTTTCTCGAATAACATTAAAAATCTTGAATACTTGATTTTTCTTTTATTACATTGAGGGAATGATAACTGGTTGAATCAAGCTTTATTCTATTAGTTTTGAGATTTGATATGGAAGTTGAAACCAATCTTATTGCACGACTTGAAAGACATCTGTTTACATTCGGTCTCGTTGAACATTTCATAAAACTAAGGCTATGATAGAGACAATGCGGTAGCTATCCTGTTAGAACTTTGATATGGTAGATTAAACAATCAAGGCATTTATATGTTGATTTATGGAGTCATTGAGGTATTTACTTACAACTGAAGTACTGATTTACCTAACATTTTCGAAACGCACTCATAGCTGAAGAAACATTAAGATGCGCTTTCTTTCCACACAAGCGCCACCCATCTTAACACAGCCATGTTATCACGTGTAATTAACATATTAGTCATTTACTTAAAAATACACTAAGAATTTCTTTGCATAATGGACAAAACTGATTTCAATATTAAGATACAAAATGTATCTTTTTACATAAGTCGAACTTTTACATAAGTATCCTTTGCAATTTGTATGAATTGGCAATTAACAGCCATATTGTAAAGCAGGAAAGAGGTTTAGCTCAGAAGCAAAATTGTACGTCTTATCTGAAACATAAAGATGTTCCGATTTTGCGGCTGACATAGCTATTCTTTCGGCCGACTGAATAGATCTGTATTTATGTTGCACAAATGTATCCGATGAGCTCTGCCAAAAATACATTAATTTAGCAGTTAAAGAGTTACAAACTGGGGCTTCTAATATTTGATTTTTGTTCGTTTTCATTTTTTAAGGAAAGGTTTTAAAACAGCGATTTGCCCGTAATCTTTTTCTGAATCTGGACCCTTGTGTAGATTTGGTGTCTGAATATTTGATTACGTAAGTTTAGGTTGGCCAGTTCACGTTCCTAAGTGTCTATCTTATTGGTAAAATAAAAAAAGGAAAAGATAAGATACGTGTTCCGATTGCTGTATTTTACAATAGATTTTTGCGGTGCCCTCTTTGTTCGTTCCATGGATGATATCTAAAAGAGAGACGAGCACCCACCTGTAGACGATGTTCTGGTGTGGGGGGAGGGCCTGGGCTCTGTCTGTCCAGCAGTCGCGAACCTTGGGCTTTTCTCGCTTCAGCCGTGGGGGTGGAGTGGTCGGATGGCGCAGAGACGATGGGCGAGAAGGGGATGCTGATGTTTCATGCATAAGGGAGAATGACGTTTTCATTTTATAAGATGACGATGGTGAAAGCATTGATAGTGATGACGACGTTGAAGATGGGAAAGTGTAGGGGGCTGCGCCATGGAACTCTGCGACCCTGCGCCTGTGATGGTGGTGGCTTAAACTGTCTACCCCTGGTCCATCTTTTAGGTACCCATCCTCTTCCCCCTCTACCATAGGCATGGCTTCTCCAATGAGATCCATCGTATCTCTCAGCAGTTCTTCAGAGCGGACATCGTGGTTCACGAGAAATGCTTTGGTGCCCAGAGGGAAATCATGGAGAAGATCTTCGTTGCGTGTGTAGGCGTTTTCGGTGATAATCCAAGCAAAGCGATTTTCTTTCGGAAGTATATTGCGAGCAGTGAGAAAAAGGTTTCGAGTTAAAGAAGTAGTTGCGTGTAAAACGAAGATTTTGGATGTGTTTCCGCTAAGCATGGCCATGGTAGAGTTCAGTATAGTTTGTGATGCGCCCTTTGATATAAATACTTCGTCCTCTATAGTCCATTTGCCGTCTTCCGTCAGCTCCCTAAAAGGAATAAAAAAACAACAACGTAGGATCACAATTTGGTCAAGTATATCACATTGATTTGGAGTAAATTTCCACTCGCACTATCCTCTCTGAAGTGAAACTTTTCATAAAATGATAAAAATGAAACAGTGATTAGCCGTTAAAAGAGTTTTTTTTTTAAACTGTTTTCTTATGTGTATCTTGAAACATTCTCTTGTGTGAAATATATAAGGATGAAACGGGACTGCATGAGCGGAATGTAACAGCTGAAAAAATATAATTTTATCACCCAAACATTAATATTTACGTTTGTGCCCTTTTTTATATTCTGAGTAACCTTTGTCCCACACATCCAAACGGACAAGAAAGTAAATAAAACAACTCAAAAATAGGGACTAAACGGAATACTCTGCACTTTCACCATTTAATGACTTTTTTTTCACCCATAACAGAATAATAAAATTATAACACACTATGACCAATTACAAACTCAACTTTACGGTTGTTAGATATATCTTGGTCATTGAAGAATGTGGAAATTGATTAAGAAAAATGGTGAGTGACCTGAAGTAAACATTATGCCCCATAATATTATTTAAAATATCAATTCTATGATACGAGTCCATGATGACAGCATTTTGAATGAGGTTTATTACATAATTTCCTTTTTCACAGTCAAAATACAAGAGAAAATAGCACCAAGCCAATTGCAAATTCACGAAAACAAAATAAGGGTCATGAAATCATCCAACATTGAGGTCAATGAAAACATATGAACGCAATCAGGACTGATTGCTTCATTAGCTCCGCCAACCCAAAGGGAATCGATTTTTACTAAAACACTGGTCTAAGTGACTTAGATCAGGCCAAAAATATCTCTATGCTCTCCCCAGAAAAAAAAAGTATTTCATCATTTTCTTGTTATTACTGGCGCACAATTTCCCATGGTTGTTCTGGATATGAGACACAATGAGTACTAGGGTCATTTATAACAGATTCGAAAGCGATACAAAGTACGAAGTATTGCTCGTTGCTGGTTGAAAAAAATGTCCACAAACATCAAGGACGCTGATTGCTTGGACACGCTAAAATTACAAGTAATAATAACGTCTAAAGGTAAACCTACGGTAGAGCTCCCAAATGAATCAAAAATGCAGAAAAAGTCATACTGTACGAAGGTTAGGTACATGAAAGATAACTCCAAGATATACATAGAGAATATAATATATTTTTATTTTAATACCGTTGTATTTATAAATTTATAACACCGAGCTGTGGTGTTCCAAAGCATGCATTTCACCTGGGTTGTTTTTTTTTTTTTTTCATTCGAAGAAGTGATTTTTACTAGTTTCAAAACACTCGTGGTGGCAGAATAATATCCATAAGTTTTTAAGTAATGCTTTAGTTCTAAAATATGATGTCGCGTTTTATACACTGCAATAGATTTATTCTAGACCTACAGCCCTTTTACATTCTTCGGCCATTCCCGCTAAAAGCCTACTTCTAACCACTCTGGAAAAACACCAAATACTTTCAGATCTACTATAAGTATAACTGACCGGAAAGTCCTGTGGAAGCCGTCGTGTCTGAGCTCCTCCTGGGTGATCATGGTCAGCCTGAACCAGAAGTTGACCGTGAGCAGACTGACCAGGCCCTGGGCGAGGTGCTTGTTGGATGGTTGAAGGCTCAGGTACAGCGGGTTGTGCACCTGGTGGGGGCGCGAGGGAAGAGAGACATTTAGACAAAATACAATTATATCTGATTCTGATGACTTTGTTGGAAGGTCATACGTCTTGTTCCCGGACAATTTTCAGTGTTGAAATATCTCATCCTATGGTTAAAAAAAACTGCAGATCTTTAGATACACACAAAATAACACACATAACAAACTCCACAAGCACTCTCGCAAAGAGGAAGAGGTAGAATCTGCAAATGTTAAATAAATACCTTTATGAATAAACATGATAATAGCGTAGGACGTGGGGATGTGAAGCTAACATTGTTTTTATTTTCCATTTCGTTTTTTTGTTTCTTTATTTAAACATACGGGTTTGACCATTTTTATTTTTGTGCAATATTGGTGCTAACTTTTCTTTAATCAATTTTTGTATGATCTCGCTCTCTCTCTCTCTCTCTCTCTCTCTCTCTCTCTCTCTCTCTCTCTCTCTCTCTCTCTCTCTCTATCTCTCTTTCTCTTTCTCTCTCTCTGTCTTCTCTCTCTCTCTCTCTCTCTCTCTCTCTCTTTCTCTCTCTCTCATTCTCTCTCTCTCTCTCTCTCTCTCTTTCTTATATATCTCTATCTATCTATCTATCTATCTATCTATCTATCTATCTATCTATCTATCTATCTATCTATCTATCTATCTATCTATCTATCTATCTATCTAT
>RQTK01000405.1:205233-229142 GCA_003991915.1 Elysia chlorotica
TAGTAGTAGTAGTAGTAGTAGTAGTAGTAGTAGTAGTAGTAGTAGTAGTAGTAGTAGTAGTAGTAGTAGTAGTAGTAGTAGTAGTAGTAGTAGTAGTAGTAGTAGTAGTAGTAGTAGTAGTAGTAGTAGTAGTAGTAGTAGTAGTAGTAGTAGTAGTTACACAGTAAATCTGAGAAATAAGAGTGGGTTGTAATATTTAGCTTCACAAGTCATTGTGGACCAAATTAGTTAAGTTTTTCAGCCCTTACATAGGTGAGGAGCAAAGTATTTTATGGCTCTTGGTCTTTAGAAACTACTCAGTAAAATGAATAAAATAGTTCAGAGTTTTGTCTACGCTGAAACGTTGTTAGCTGTTATACGTGCATAATATTTACATGCAAAAGCAAAAAGAACATAATTCCAAAGGTTTTCTAAGCCAAATAACCAAAACCCTGTCTAAGGCTTACTGTGAAGAGAGTTGTTTTAAAAAGTATTTTGGAAACAAAGGTTACAACGGGAAAATCAGAAGTCAAAGTAATAAAAAGAGTAGGGAAATTTATGGATTAGATTTTATCTCCAGGAAGAGGCGGTTTTTGTTTTTTGTTTTCGTTTTCCTGTTGGTTTTTTGCAGGGGGGGGGGAGATCTTATTTTGGGTATCAAAAATAGATTACATATCGACAAAAATGAATTGCCATTCGAACAGTGTTTTGCATGCAACAAATCCTGTAGAAAACATCTAAAACAGGCATTGCACGTTCTTGTTTACAGCCAGTCATACATTTATTTATTCATTTTCTTGTTCTGCGCATCCATGGCTGGTCTAGTCCTTCTTTTGTCGGCCCCACAGTGTTTTTAGACAGAAGTCCAGCTGGAATCGCTTTGAGACTATTTTATCCAGGAGCGAGATCAACATCGCTCGGACTTGTGCTGTCTTTAAAGCTGGGATCTGGGCCACTTAATGCAATTAGGTCTACGTATCAGGCAGGTTCTGAGCCGTTCAGACCCGCCCAACCATAGTGCGAGAAACTGACAGGGACGAATGAGAAAGGGGAAACTAGAGTTAAAGGAACTATTCAGTCTAGTCAGAGAGCGGATGGGAAGGTCAAAAATAGTCACCCAACCCCTCGCTTTTGACCCGAAGTTTACTGGCATGGTAGATCGAAAATGGCTTTCTCAGAACCTATAGAAAGGCACCTTCCTCGTTCCTCATTATTTCCTGAAAGACTCGTAAAAAGAGGAAATGAGGGCCCAGTCTGCTTCTCCTATAACATGTACATTTTGGAGGTAGAAACTGTGCATAAAAAGACAGGCAGTCGGAAAGGAAATGAGGAGCACGCTAACTTCACAGCAGGAACAAATGAATGTACAATGTATTTCATTTCGTTCTTTTCTATCATCCCAAAACATAAATTTCCTACTTTACCATTTCTCTTATGGCAAACCACACTTTTGAAATGTATGAAATATCAGTGTGTGCTAATGCGTACAATTTAGTCACCCTTGACTTCGTTATCATTGCAGCGCCGTTAAGTTTTGTCAATATGAATACCACTTGTCATCGTTGGTTCACACTATCGCAAAGAGTTAAGTGGTAAACTGACAGTTCAATTATTATAACATGATGCCGATCTCATTTTGAGTAATGTGTCACAGCTCCAGTTAATGGAAACGACTAAACCTGTTTTTGCTGAGGTACTTAGTACGCGCTTCATCATTAAATGTGCCTGCAACAGCTGGATCAAGTTCAGGCGATTAACTGCGCCCATAGGTCAATACTGTAATGAAAGTATGCAATACGATCTACAATTGCTGGTGTCGTCTTCAGGAATCTGCATGCGATCCCTGCACTTAAAGAGGCGGAGGATGAACAATTTTATCCGCATTAGAGTACTGAACAAAATGAACGAGACGGATTACTTTGTCTCGTTAACCGTTCTCGTACACAAAAGAGGAGAAAGAGTTTCATAGAAAGCAATCATAATGTATTCATTAACGAATTATATTTCTTGAATTACGGCTAAAACTCATTTTCAGATTTACTTGCAGGTCCTGTTCTTTTATGCATCCATGAGGAACAAATCGCCAACAGCCTCAGCTTCACGTTTGGTTATGATAGACATTTAGTAACGTTATTTCAGTGATGTTGTTGTTGTTGTTGTTGTTGGGTTGGTTTAACGTCCAACAGCAGCACTATATAGGCTATATTGTGGACGGGCCCCAAGACGGACGTCTGACAATTTTATGGCCTGCCACACACGAGACAGGGCGGGGATACCACGACTCCTGTCTCAGCCAGTCACATTATACTGACACCGACCCAACTAGTACGGAACGCAACAGCCAGGATTCGAACTCGGGACCTTTTGCGTCGGAAGCCGATGTTCTACCCCTGGACCACCGCGCCCCCCCCCTTATTTCAGTAAAGATAATGACCAAAAAAAGTTAATCGCAATGCATAAGATAAACCATCTTCGGGGTACAGTTAACTGTTCTGTGCGGGTGACAACCGTAAATTGGGAAATATATTAATCCGTAAAATGGTAAAAATTTGTCATCCCCATGCAAAAATGATTTTTGTGTTATAAAAATAGAATCGACAGTTGATCAAATTATTTTGTATTGAGTTTGATAGAGGAGCTAAGAACCTAATGCAAAACACGTTAAGCCTATCTACACGTATAATGGTATTATTTATCTTTAAAATTCAATTGTCCCGCTTTTCGATTTTCTTTAAAAGACTAGCCGTCTGGTCTAGGAAGAATTTGCGGCTGATTTTATTTAAAAACATAGTTTAAAAATTGAAGAAGACATAACGCTGCAAGAGACGAAACTTGGTGTCGGAATGCGAAGACGGGATCGATAGTGTAACAAAAAGGCACGAGACGATCCCAAAATAGAACTTAATATTAAACTACTAAAAGAGATAGGAGTGAACTTTGTCATAAACGTACTGATTTTTGGAACGCTTAAAGAAAAAGCTTCAAAAATTATGTCTGTACCTTTTTCTTTTAGCCACATGTCATAGTTCTCCGGTTTCGCTCACATTTTTACATCGCCACAGCTAGGTTAGGTTGATATGATTTTCGTTTAAATTTTATCATTCAAGGAGGAAAAATATATATTACAAAAAATAAGCTCAAATTTCGCTCACCTCTACAGGATTCAGTACAACACCGATCTTCTTGAAATTTTGCATGGATGTAGCTCTAATTTTCGTTCAGTGCAATGGCATTTTTAGCATTCCTTTTTTATACTAAAGTCGAGAGCATCTTTTGAAAAATATAAACCCATCGGGGATCTATTTGTGAGTTAAGGAAATTTGAGGTGTAAGGAGCATTACAAATTTATCATACACAAATCGATTCGAATTGAAATGAAATATCTTATTAACTTTGTACGTTTTTAAATTCTCCATTGTTTTTTTTTTTCTCGTTTTCTTGTGTGAAACCTTTCCCCACTTTCTACCTAAAGAACGAATGTAAACGCTGCACATAATCTGTAATTGTGATATTTCATAATGTTTTAAATTCATTTTTCTTGAGACCTACAAAAGGTTAATCTAGGAGAGAATTTCGCTTTCTTCGGGGGTTCGAATAAAAAATGATTTTATTGAAACAAACCGCCCTGGTTGCCTCACACAATAGTCCGTATAGCAAGACCTTGACACAAATACTATAATTATAGAGTGCGTATAGCAACAATTTCCCATAGCGATATTGCACACTAGGACCTACATAATTATAGTGTGTAGGCCTACATACACCCCCATCCGTCTCCCTTAGATCTTTATGGAATATGCCAATTTGTTTCCGATCAGTAGACTGGATAATTTATTACCGTGCTCATTAAACACTATTGTATGGTCTTTTTTCTGTCTCTGTCAAACAAAAATTAGTTGAATCGTATACACTTTTTGCTTTACAACTTTTCATCTCCTAACAACTGGAAAGTTATGCTCATTTGGTATCCGATCCTCAATTATTCTCTATGTAATCGTGCATCGTGCTCATTCAATACAACTTTACTTAATGATTTTTACGTTCAAAGAACGGGGTTTAGACTTGTGTTTAAATAAAGCGCCTGTGGATGAAATAATTATGTCTGTTCAAATTTGTTTGAATTGCATTGAGGTAATACTCTTGAATGCAAAGTGGGATAATTAATTTTTCAAACATTGCAAGAAGAAATTATATGAAGCGGAAGTTGATTTTCATGGTAAAGCAATTTTAAAACGATAAGGTAAAAGAAGGAAAAGTGGTTGAAAAACAACCAGAATTCCAAGAGAGAGAGAGAAAGAGAGAGTGTGAGTGTTGTGAGGAGGGAAGAGAGAGAGAGAGAGAGAGAGAGAGAGAGAGAGAGAGAGAGAGAGAGAGAGAGAGAAGAAATATAAAAGAACTTCAATTTTGAATACCTTCCAACAATTTCAACCCACAGATTCGACACCCATAATTAATCCCGCCCACTAGCCATTGTAGTTTCAGACCAGTCCTTTGAAGTTACTAGTTAATGAATTTAAGATAACATGGCCTTTTACAAATTAAACAATATTTCGTTTGAACGGTAATCTAATTTAATGCTATAATTCTAAAAAAGAATACTCATGTCAGAGCATATTGAAATGAATAGAACTTGCTGTATTTTTTAATCTGTTTCGATGTAATATGTGAGAAGTGTATTATCACGTGTTCATTACGAATAGTATCTATGTAGTGGTTTCATAAAAAAATATGCTCGTATCATTATTTTTTTAACTTCACAAGTAGGTTATAATCATTTCTAGAGAGGTTTGGGAATATAAATACACTGAACTGACTTTCTTTATTGTTCATGATTAAAATAATCCTCGCTATGCCTGATTTCACAGTACCATAGTGCTAAAGCATAACAGAAAAGGTATTTGTAAAATTTTAGAAAAATGTACGCATGAAATTGATGATACAGGCACCTAAATACTAAGCAGCAATACCTTGCTCTCTGGAATTGAAGTCAAGAAGAAACACTAGTCTTTGCCCCGCCAATGCTCATACTTCTTTTCGTTCCCCGATAATAACAATGTGTTACAATGTGTTATTCGTTTAAAAAATCCTTTGAAGGAAGGCAAAAGAAAAAAAAATGGCCGCCAAGTGTAGGACATGGAGTCTTATGAAACAGCATGGGCTTTGATAATGCAAAGCCAGACGGTGTGAATCCGGAAAAAAACAGATCTCAATGTGCAGCTGGTGCATGAATGGACACAAGAGACACATCAAGTAGCAAAGGTCCAACTAAACAACAAATACACAAGATGGATACATTTGAGGGGAAAAATAATCTGGCTTTCAAACAGGAAAAAAGCGGTAGAAATTATTTTATGGCAACCAGAATTCTGGCAGAAATATCCGTTTCTCGAGTATATGGTTGTACTAGAAATTCTACTAAAAAGGAATATTGCTTTACTTTATAATAACCTCACTATGTTCACCGGTTTAACGTCTATCAAAAAGTTTTATATTGGTACACCTAGCAAGGTACACTTGGTTTCCATTAACATTTCTTACACTTGCAATACTGAAAAAAAAAGGGGGGGGGCTTCTATTTTTGTATTTTTTATCTCTATGTATGAACAAGGCTGAGTCCAAACGAAAAGCAAATCAATTGAAACCAGTGTGTAATAAGCGAGGCATAATTAGAAAGTAAATCATTTCTCAGCTCAGTTAAGGTGGCCATTCCTCACGGTAACTTAAAAAAAAGATCAATTTTTAACACTTCCTTCAAATTCGCTCCCTTAATTGCACAATTCGACATGTCTGTTGTTAGGACTGAACCTTGGGCTAAATTAAACACTTGCGGGCAGCTAAATCTACAGCGGTGGGCAGTGTGACCTCTACACTAAAAACAACTGGTACGTTGTGTGTGGGGGGGGGGGGGGGGGGGGGGTCCACTGCACCATGGGCCTTGCGTTTACGGAATTCGATATCGAAACCTGAGACGATAGGTAAGGGAATCTGCATCGGCGTCCAACCATAGCTCTAACCTAGACTTACGTAGCCAATGGAGCGTTTATCATTAAGTGTATCGAAAAGCTTGTAAAATAAAGTTATAGTAGCTGCAGAAAATAACGATGTAACTACCAAACATATTATCATATTTTTATACTAGCTCGAAGTTTTTAGATTTTTGTCAATTCCTGATATGACTACCAAAAATATTATCGTATTTTAAAACTAGCTCGTGTTTTTGGATTTTTGTTCATTTTTTAATGAACACCCCTATAACTCCAGAGTGTTCTCCTTGCCATTTCCTTTGCAGTTTGTAACTAAATTCAAACGAAAAGGTTCTAAATAAAACCTTTCGGTAGACCTAATTTTCAAAACTTTATTTATTTTAAAAGTGATATAATTTTATTTTTGTGGAAATCAAAGCCTTCAGCCAGCACGTTTAAGTACTGGTCGTTTCAAATCTATTCAATAGATCTATATGCCTGTAAAGATATTACCAAGAACTTAAGAATGCAACGAAAAATCTAGTATCTGAAACGTAAAAATGGAAGAACGGAAATTTTAATGGGTTCAAATGTCAATTTTTTAATCTGTTGGTTTGCGATCAGTTTCACTCATTCAATAAATTAATACTAGTTCACCACACTGACACATTTTGTGGGTTTTAGGGCTTGTAAGTAGAGCGTCGCTGTGGCTGACAACTCATTTTGAACATTCTTATTTGCACACTCCCACATTAATGTTAACTTTTATGATTTTAAAGCTTTTATTCGGCTCTTATTTATAACGACAATTTAGAATATCAGGTTTCTTTCTGACTCCATTAGCTTGACTTTTTCTGATCATTCCTCTCGTTGAAATAAAATGGGGCTGGAAGTGGGAGAAAGGAGGATAGCTCATTTTGTATGAAAATATTGTTTGATTTAAATAATACTCTTATTAAAACGGCGTTGGACAAACCCTATACTTTTAAACCTTGACTTAGCCAAACACTTCAGGTTGAATTGACTTAGTCGTATTCATTTCAATACAAAAGCTTGGGCTGATATTGATACTCCTTTTTAAAGGCGTTTTAAATTTTTAATTTATTGCATTATAAACGTACTAAGGATTTTACCAAGGCTTATCATTTTTAGAGGTTAGCTTTAATGTAGTGAAACCGCATTCTTAATCGATAATTCACTTTTTTTTCTTCTGGTCCATTGAATTGCTTTAAACCAGTCTTTAGGGGAGGACTTTATCGACAGCCAATTAGAACATAGTGAAGTGACCACATAGAGGAATCATTTATTAGACACCCGGCTTATGTCATGAATGTAGATACCATAATAAGGCGTAAAATCTAGATGTACTTCCTTCTTGTATTTCACACCCAACACAAATGCAACAGGTTTGTACAGCAGTGATTTCAACAAGCGAAAGGACGCGCATTTATATCAAATCCAATAAAACTTAAGACCTATTGCAGAAAACGATGACATAACCCTGTATCATTATGCGTCATTTAGATAATTTACTGATACCAGGATCCAACTTTCCTCCTTACAACGCTAATACCAGTCTAAATCAAGATGCAGTGAATTGAAATCCTACTCTGTAATAATAAAATTATTATCAACTTTATTTCAAATCCTACTTTAGAATAATTATCAACTGCTTTCAGACATGACCATCTTGAAAAACATTATTGGAAACATGCAAAATATTAGATGCTGTATGCACATGGCTGAAGGGTTTTCAATTTTGCTTAATATGTTATAAATTTGTATTGGAACTATAATCTTACAAGAATTCGATAGCCAAGGCACATTTAGAACCCTTCTCATGAGGGCAGGTCATGGGGGCCAATACTTTGTTTGTGCAGATTGTTCACATCCGGGTTGGAGGTAGTGTAAACCTCGCGCAGGATTGGCTTCCGATGCTTTCAATGCTTCGAATGATTCCATGCTTCCAATGCTTAGATCCAATCTCAAAAACATTTCGAGAACATTATAATAAAAATATATATAATTAATCAAATAATATTAATATAAAAATCTGATTCTGTAAACCGATCTGAAAAAACCGAGCGTCGAAGATTATGATCAAGATATTTAATTGAAAATGTTCTCCTGCCATATTGATTGCCTGATGCTTGGGGCTTTTGAATAAAATACCAAACGTTAATGTATTACTTTTTTTTGTAACTAATGTAACACCTTTGAAATGCGGGGGTCAAACTGGCTCAAGCGTTGCCCTTAAGATCGGGAGGTCCACGGTTCGAATCTCACAATCGGCAGATTTATTTGTGCGAATTCGTCCCCTGTATCTGGTTTGGTCGGTTGTCAGTATAATCGACCGACTGACACATGAGTCATGGTATCCCCGTCCTGTATAATTTGTGGCCGCACATAAAATTGTCAGACGCCAGTCTTGGGGCCCGTCCACAATAACGCCTGAATAGTGCTGGCATTGGAGGTTAAACCAACTCAACTCAACGTTTAAAATGAAAGAGTTAACTGTAACTAGTGAAAATGTTCGCATTTACACACTAAAAAAAATGAAAATACAATGACAGCAATGTATTAAAAAGTGCATTTCGGCGTTGGGTAGAAGTTTGTGAAATTGATCAACATGAATACAAAAAAAATATTATGAAATGTGTAAATGCTATAATGAGTTGCAGATTCAAAATAAATTAATTATGAGATAACCGTTTTATTTTTTGTGTTAAAAATGGGTAGGATAATTATCATGAATCTGAATCTCAGCCTATGCTCAAACCACTTATTTTTGAATCATTTATAATTATGTTTTAAATGATTTTGTGATTTTCTTTACCTGATAATAAAAAGTAAAACGATTTTAACTATTTGGTCTTGAGTAAATTCTTAAATCACGAATGACGGCTTGGAGAAATACTTCTTTGTAAGGCATTTAAAATAGAAAATAGATGTCTAATTGAAAGAAAAAACAACAACGAAGAATAGCCATACTAGATTGAACTTTTACATCACTGTTTTATGAACTAAAGGATGATTATACAAGGGGTTAGGATTCAAGTAACCTCAATAAAAAAAGTCCATGGACTTTTGTCTCTACCTATGATACGTGGGGATCTCCCGGAAGCCGTGTGTGTGTGCGTCTGTGTGTGTGTGCGTGTGTGTGCGCGTGTCGAAGAGTGTTTGCCAAAGGCGAAGATAAACGAGGAGACTGGAGGCCTACTTGTTAATGTTGTTATGTCACACCAAAGTCAAACGCAGCGAAAACCTTGGCGATCGATAATTTCGTCTCTTGTGCGTTAGCAAGACCGGGTGGTCACACTGTGGTCTGGCAGTCAGACAGTCAGACAGTCACTCACAGGCCGGCTCCACCGCCCACTTCTTAATCCTGTCTTTATGATTCACACACACCTTTCTCCACCCCTTTTCTTTTTCTCTCTCTGTCAATCCCTCTCCCATCCCCTCTCCCTATCTCTCTCAGCATCTTTCTCAAATCCTCTCCCCCTTCCCCCCCTCTCTCTCCCTCACACTCTCTCTCTCTCTCTCTCTCTCTCTCTCCTTCGTCTCTTTCTGGAGAGGAAGCGGGGAGTCTCTCTCTCTCTCTCTCTCTCTCTCTCTCTCTCTCTCTCTCTCCTGCCTCGCCCGTCACCTCGGCGACCGCGCTGATGGAAGTGCTTAATGCGTCCAATGTCGCGAAATCGACGACACGTATGTCTACTCTCGAGTCTGGTCTAAGGTGGTCTTCAGACCTCTGTCCGTCTGTATATTAGCCCAATAATCTTTTTTTTTCACACAGCCTTCAAATGTTTATATGGCTTTAGAAAAGTTTTCTTTTTCAAGATTGTTAATTGTTTAACAGCTCTAAATGTTTCTGAACTCCGCACCTTATCAGTTATCCCTGGTCAATTTTGCAATTTTGTAAACAAATAAGTCAACCCTTGATTTTAGTGTGTTAAGCATTCACTAGCTCATTCAAGTACATTTATTTAAAATGGCAAAACCACAACATTTGAAACACTAGACATTTATACATCCATTGTAATTTGGGCCGTTTGCCTTGAATACGGAAAATAAACATAAAATTCAATTCTATTTATATATTTGAAGTTCTAGGATCGATTCAGACGCTCGGGTGACTGAACATGTATGGGGAAAATTATATGACTTGAGCTTGGGGACAAAGAACTCAACGAGGGCAATGCAACCTGGACAACATCACGGCTTTTTTACGCCTTTTTCAGTATTTTATAAAGAGATCCTTCCCCCCCCCCCCAAAACAAAAAAAAAAAAAAAAAAAAAAAACCAAAAAAAAGAAAGAAAAAAATAACTCGGAAGGATCTCTTTATAAAATAAAAATTCTCGGTAGCAAAAAAAAAGAAGTAAGCACAAATCGTTGGAGTCAACAATAATCTCAAATTTCCCAGTTTTTATTGATGTGTTTAAATCCTTTGAAAAACTCTTTTGGGGTTGTTCCATTTTTTATATCAGAATCGGCGTCCGTTATGTGTGTGTGTGTGTGTGTGTGTGTGTGTTTTAAATAAGAGTCAGCGTTGAGTTCCAAAATGAATTTGAGAACGTACAAATTTCTAGCAATTACGGAAAGGAAACAATTACTAAAAGTAAAAGATACTGAAAGGCAAATTGAAAGATAATGTAAGGGTGAATATTTTTTGCTATGAATTAGGCCACAACAATTTGCTATCAAATAGGCCACAGCAATAATTATATTAATTCACATTTCAGCAAGCTACAGTATGTCTTCTCCAGCCTACCACCAAGGCACAGACCTTGACTGCCGTTGGACTTGAAGAATTCTGTAGATACCAGGCCCGGCACGTTTCTCACCAGAGCCTCTTATCTGCGCGGTCCCAGAGAACACTAACACCCTTGATCTCCCACACGGGGCGCCCTTATTTAGGAGACAAGAAGCTTCGGTAGCTTCCTAAGGTTTAATAGGAATAGAAAGTAGTCGAGTTTTAGTTAGCCTATATTCGCAGGAGTATTATTGTCAAGACTAGAAAATGCGCCCCTACTACCCAGATATTTGAAGTGCTGCTGTCAATTCAAGGATCCCCTCAGCTTTTACGCAGTTCCCGGCTTCCGAAGGCCGAGTGCCAATCAAGCCTGTAGGGAAATACGATACTGTGTGGTATTTCAAGATGTAAACTTCTCACCCCGCTGACACATTACCCATCGAAGAATATAGATTATGTTTGGTGAAAGTTAGTAACGTTTATGTAAAAATAGAGATGCTACACTAGAAAAAAAAAACCAACCGTACAAGACTGTTATTTCTTTTGAATTATTTTATAACCTTAAATCATTATCCGATAGTTTAATCAACTTTTAGCATAACAAACTCCTGTTTGGCAAACATTGAAAATATCATTATTTGTCTGATGTTTTTAACGTTGGGCTAGATTTATTAGAAGTAGGAATCACGATTCATTGGAAAAACATTGAAAAATACTTATATTTAAAATCTGAGCTTACAGTGTTGATGAATGAATCAAATTCACTCTCTTTTGAAGACTGNCTGACTCTCTTTCCAANTAATAATCGGTAAGAAATAAATACTTCTGTGATTTTAGGTTTAATCCAGTGATGTTGTTTACTTGGGACTGCCCGGAGATGTGTTTGAACTGAGTATTTTTACACTAGATCATTAATATCATGAGAACTCTTGTCTAAGGCAGGGTTTTTAGTACAAGTACTATAGAGAAATTAATTTCAAAGAGCCATAATCGATGTTTATGTTTTGTAGATCAGTAATGTTGAACAGTATCGACCATTGGCAAGACGAATGCGTTGTTTTATTGCAGACCACAGCAGAAATTCCAGCCCTTTGAAATATTTTTTAATGATTTATATTATCAAACCTTTGGGTATTGTTCTATTGCTTCTGAACGCCTAACCTTCTCTATGCACGACCTGTCCTTTGATGTTCTAGACTTTAAAAAAGCTGGGTTTATGTTTCTGAGCATGCCGACTAATCCTCGGGCTAATTCACTCATGATGGGTGTACGTTGACTCTTGTTCTGAAGCGACATTCATCAAGCAATAAACCAATCTTATGGCTGCTTATTTGTTGAGCTGCTGTTTTTCTTTTTCCGTCGCTATTACTGTCTTACTTATTATGACTTTATCGCTGTGGCGTTTATATGTGTTAACCTTGAACTAGGGTTGCACTTTTCTAAACTCATTTTATTTATTTTTCTCATGTCATTTGCTTCGTTTGAAGTTTTGTGCTATAGACGGAGAGTATAACGTAAAAATGGTTAACCCGTCAGAATTTACACATTTTATTTTCTACAAGAGGCGCAGTGTACGAACATATTTAACCTTATCAGGAAATACAGGATTTCACTTATTTAATTACTTCTTAGCTCCGGTAAAATTTCCCTCTTTCGCACCACATTTTTCTCTATTCAAATTAATATTATGTTGTTTGTATTCATTGCATGCTTTGCTCTAAACCTGTGCAGACAATGGTGATATATAATATATTCACACATACACATATACACACACAAACACACATCTTTCGCGCCATGTACACCAAAGTTTAGATAAAAAAATACTTGGTTTAATTGGGTGTAAGATAAAAAGTTGGATAGAAAGTTCTTTTTATTTTTGACAAAAAACGATGCGATAACCTATCACGCAAGATTAAGACAGAGTTAGATAATCGGGTTGATCTGATAACTCCAATACATTTTAGCCCTATTTAAACTGGTAAATTAAGCAAAATATTTTAATTGCTACAAAAAATTGGCGTTCCGCAATGACAAAAGATGTACAGTAAACATTAAACAGTTTTCCTAGTTCGATAAACAAAAAGTAACTCTGAGGTTGCTCAGTTTCGAACAGTTTAATTTTGAACTGGGAGGGGGGCGGGGCGGGGGTCTTTTTCAGCTCGGTTGTAGGCGAATGTTTTGGCTTCTTTGTATTCTCTAGACTTATAACTTACTTTAGAATACTGAACTGGGTTTGTGTTCATGCCTTTTGAAATTCCCATAATCAATTATTAAACAAAAAAGGCTGTGCGTTTGGAAAGGTATAGATCCGTCTTTAGTCCATGATAGTCTAAGCAACTGACCAAGTAAACAGTTACCTTGGTTTAAGGGAATGCTCAAGAATGTCACGTAGGTGAATCGTATCGGAATACATGTTTAAAATATTAGATGGCGTAATCATGATTTAAAATAACATTCCTGAGGTTTAACAATTCATGAATTCTTATACAATTACATTACATTTACCTAGTTTTCCTCAATACAACGGTAACTGGTCTCGTCAACTTCAATTTTTTTGTATTACAGGTAAAAGGATTTTTAGCTAAAATAACAAACCCACCCTAGCTTTCCTGCAATATAAACAAAAATATAACACCAACCTTCAAATCACAATAATATGTCAATGAGAGAAATAGAATGCTTCCCATGTCAGTCGTTAAATTGTTATTAAGGCTCTAATCGGTGCGGGTTCTAGACAAATTAACTTGTGAGGAACAAACCTATGTGATGCTTGCGGGATGGACAAAGCCAAAACGATAGTTTTTAACTTTTTCATGATATTATAAATCTATGGTAGTCTGATTAGTCAATAGGCTTTGGTATATCTTACAAAATATTTTTATTGACTGATGATAAAATCCAAACTAGTAAATTTTAACGGATTCTAGATAAATTAACTTGTTAGGAACAAACCTATGTGATGCTTGTGGGATGGACAAAGCCAAAACGATAGTTTTTAACTTTTTCATGAAAGTATAAATCTATGGTAGTCTGATTAGTCAACATCGGCTTTGGTATATCTTACGAAATATCTCATTGACTGATGATAAAATCCAAATTAGTAAATTTTACTTAGTTAGGTAAGAAACAGTCGAGTCAGGCACAATTTTTGTTTTCAAAAAGAGATAAACCACGCAGTTGACAATCACCAACCCTAGCATATTGTGAGAAACTTTGATAAAACGTCAGTATTTATATTTTCTTAGTTCATTAAAGATTTTTCTTCCTTTGGTCTTTTTGCCTTTATTTGCTTATTTGGAAAATTGTGGGCATTTGTAGAAATGAAGGAAAAAAAAAGGTTTTAAAAAAAAAAGAAACATAGAATAGGGGATATAAACATGTATGCAGATCGAAATCCGCGGGTATATTAATTTTTGTTTGTTTTCCTTTTATTTTATACAGACCATATGTAAGCTTAGAATATGTAGAAATACATATAATGTCATTTTTGTCCTTGACACGTTTGGCTCTTACGAACTTTTTAAATGTTATGGTTCATTGCTAATACAAATAACCAATACCGTTACTGGTGTTTTCGCCTCATGTTCAACAATACATGCTTTAACTCCCAATGAAAACACTATCTAAATAGGCAACGACTGTCTGTTTACAAATGGCGCGAAAAGAAGAAAAGGCGATACCAGGTTTCGAGATCGGGAGAAAAAAGTCGATATACACACACATTTTCATGGGGAAACATGAACAATGCGGCCCAGAAAAATTAATACAAAGAGGGGTTTAGAGTGACAATAAAAAAGGAGAGGAGATTCAATTTCAAATATGAGAAACAAAGCAGTACAAACAATGATGAGATGAGCTGTCATAACTTATTCATCATCACAGACTAGTCAAAATATTTAGATATATACGTGGTTGGCATAACTGTAACAATCAGGTTTTAGATGCAAACTACCAATAGTAAGACTGATTAATGATTGACATGTTGAAACTAGTCTCTTTAAATGTGCTAATATTAATTGCAAATCATATATTTTGGAGGAACCTAATTTCATCTTCAGATTGCAACTCTGTGTGTTGCTTAACCATGCCAAAATTCAAATCACAAACTGTTCGATTTATCGTCGGTAGCATTTCACTTTTCAAGAAGGCCATACGTCGGTGTAATGAATTAATTTTAAAGTTTGCAAACAGCTTGCAAATTAACAGCAACAATAATACCTAAGGTCTAGTCACTCGCAAACAGTCTCTCACGCTTGGTATTTGTGGACAGTTGGAGTGTCAATCCAATTGTTTATAAAGGCAATGCTAGGTGCATCGACAACAAAACCCATCATTTCTCATATACTTCTTTATTTTTTCATATACCACAAGAACAAAGCGGCACATTGCACTTGGCAGCTGGACTGATCACTGGGCTGATTTTTTTTTAAACTTCAGCTGTTTTTAATGAGATTTGATTCTTCAGTTAGATGCAGTATTCGGGAATGATTTTTAAAGCGAATTCCCACATAAATCAATACAGTACACCTTAACCTGTTTCAATTCAATCACGTCTTGGTCCATTGATAAAAAAACACGTTAAAATGAGCTCCTCTTAATGACTAGTGTTCTAATGTCTTAATTAAACGTAGTATATATTTTTTTCAAATCCATACTATCTTATAACACCTGTCTTTAGTAATTTGCCACATCAGTGTTGGAAATAGAATAAATCTTATTAGGTAAGTATTGTGAACATTGTTAACATTCTAGAGTAATTTGAAGGTAATTATACACAAGTTAAAATATTTTTCCGTTGCTGTTACAGGCGCGTTTCTAAAGGTTAATATTTATGGCAACCGATGAGCTAAAAAATAAACAACTTATTATGGAGTCGGAAATCGGAACAATCTGAGGATAAAAAGCAGTTCCACAGCACGCAATTCTAAATTAGAGGAGAAGTATGGCTCTATCACCATTCCAGTGTGGTTTCTCTAGACATGGCCCCCTCTCGTGCCTGTCCCGCACAAACTCTTTGACTTTGTCTTAAGTCCAGTCTTTGAGGTGAGCAAACAATGACGATGGGCCGCCAAACAACACACGTACGGGGATCAATAGTTAGGTTCTGTCGGGACAAATAGACAACCGGCGCACAACCAATGCTAAAAAATTAGTCTGAGCCTCTAAGTCCTAACCCGGCTCTTCGAGAACTGCTCCAAGTAATTGAAAGGTTATAGGTTATGAAAATTGGAGTCACTCTTAGGCTCGATTGTTTCCATTTCTTGAACTTCTAATCACAGAAACGTGTGCGCGGATACCAACGCCTTCATATTCTCTCTGTCCGTATATATTGCGTATCCCTTTCTTTCTTCGTCAGATGAAGCTCTTCCGCTAAAATAATTGTGTTAATAAAACAGTACAACTGGTAAGCAGAAAGATATAGATTATTTTATCAAGCGACTTTAAAGAATATGGACCAAAGTCCTGAAAGTTTTTTGCTAGAGGATTAAATGGCATTCAAGTTATCTCTTATTACCAAAACCAATAAAAATAAACTTGATAACATACAGATAAACTTCGGGACACAATTTTATACGAGCTTATAAATATAGTAATCCTCAAATATTCAAAATCACGGCGCAACAGGGGGTCAATATAGGGAATAAAAGATAGGTTAAAAAAAGAAAGATCTCTACATAAGAAAAAAAAAAATCACAACCTTAACAAATCCCTTAAATTTCTTTGATTTAAATTTACAGAATCTCGAACAGTTGCTTCTAGATACAGTATTCATTTCCTTATCGCGAGACAAGCGCATCGCCACATTCTCTAATCTCATAAATTAATCTAACCAGGAAAGTCGAACATATTCCTCTATTTTCAATAAGTATGATGGTTGCCTTGTGATTTTTTCTCTTTTTATTTTGCTCATTTAATACCGAACAAGAGTTTAAAAAGAGTCGCCAGAACATTCAGAACATTCCTTGACAGGCAGTTGTCTTCGAACACAATCATGACTATCCAGTGGTAATGTTACTCTGTGTCATACCATTAAAAAGCATGACTAATGCCACTCAAAAATATCTACGCGGTAAGAAAGCTCACAGATTTTTTGTGAGGACTGAGTCAGAAAAATAGGAATCAACATTTTGTACCAACAATTGCGCAAAATTGTTTTAGATCGAATCAAAACCCAGATCTCCAATAGCACATTAAACGCATAGCTTGCTTTGAGAAATCTAGTGGCTCTAATGATTTATGAATTTAAAATAAATGAGGACTTTTACAAATCCAGTCCCCAAGCTGAAGTAATGGTAAATTGTTGCACAAGTAGTCAGTAAAGTAAGTTCTGATATAAACACGCAAAGAAAATAATACGCTCGTATAACTATGTGCATGTTTTTGCGGCTGATTATTTTAGGCAATTTTCATGGGATCCAGGAATAAAATTATGTTTGAAACCTTAGGGCAACTAATGAACATATTGTTTCACGCGTGCAGGGCTTCCATATAAATAAAGTGTCCATCTATTACGAAAGAAGCCCAATATTTGTGTGAAATGTCAATATTTTATCTTACAAAATGAAATAGGAGAACATCCAAACCAAAACATTATGTAATTTTTAACGATAATTTATTTCAAGCTATTGGTACTAGAATAATCCCAACATAACATGATACTTTCTAAGCATAACAAATCGAGACAGTACGATCATTTCACCCAATTATCATACAGTCATTATACATACATGAATTCTAGGTGCTTGGGCATACTCGTAGTAGGTTAACGAAAAAAATTTACGACTTTTTTAAAGTCACGATAGCTTCTTTCAAACTTTTCGTGTTTTCACAAAAGTGCTTTAAAAAATTAGACTAAACACTAATGTACCAATGTAATTAGGACGTGCCTGTTTTCAAATTAAAGACCTAACTTTGAGATCACCGAACCTGTGACCCTGGGTGCCAATCACAACTTGATAATTATATTCACCAGAGCAACTATAACCTGGGAACAGCTTGTGTTGCACGTTTTCCTCGCCGGTGTCGCTTTCATTGTTTGTGGGTGCCCTTTGGTTTGATTGACATGTATAGATCTCAGCAGGTCAGCCTACCCACTTTTAGCCACAGAAGGGTGTCAGTCCGGTCGGCAGTTCTGCTGATATCGATAGTTTGCACTGAAATCCAGCTGACATCCAACTGTCCACCCCCAATCATTAACCTGAATGTTTATTTCGGGCTGACCCAGTTCTCCTTGACAATTAAATTTAAGATTGATCTGAAAAAGAACAACAAAGCGATAACTAAAAGTGTACTATCGTGACTTTAAAAAAGTCGTAAATTTTTTTCGTTAACCTACTACGAGTATGCCCAAGCACCTAGAATTCATGTATGTATAATGACTGTATGATAATTGGGTGAAATGATCGTACTGTCTCGATTTGTTATGCTTAGAAAGTATCATGTTATGTTGGGATTATTCTAGTACCAATAGCTTGAAATAAATTATCGTTAAAAATTACATAATGTTTTGGTTTGGATGTTCTCCTATTTCATTTTGTAAGATAAAATATTGACATTTCACACAAATATTGGGCTTCTTTCGTAATAGATGGACACTTTATTTATATGGAAGCCCTGCACGCGTGAAACAATATGTTCATTAGTTGCCCTAAGGTTTCAAACATAATTTTATTCCTGGATCCCATGAAAATTGCCTAAAATAATCAGCCGCAAAAACATGCACATAGTTATACGAGCGTATTATTTTCTTTGCGTGTTTATATCAGAACTTACTTTACTGACTACTTGTGCAACAATTTACCATTACTTCAGCTTGGGGACTGGATTTGTAAAAGTCCTCATTTATTTTAAATTCATAAATCATTAGAGCCACTAGATTCCTCGAAGCAAGCTATGCGTGTAATGTGCTATTGGAGATCTGGGTTTTGATTCGATCTAAAACAATTTTGCACAATTGTTGGTACAAAATGTTGATTCCTAACTATTTTTCTGACTCAATCCTCATAAAAAATCTGTGAGCTTTCTTCACCCCACAATCCCCATGCATTGCGTTGGTTCACTGTTTGTTTAGTAAAACAATTGGAGAACTTTTTAGAATTTTTAGATGTAGTGCGTAGATATTTTTGAGTGGCATTAGTCATGCTTTTTAATGGTATGACACAGAGTAACATTACCACTGGATAGTCATGATTGTGTTCGAAGACAACTGCCTGTCAAGGAATGTTCTGAATGTTCTGGCGACTCTTTTTAAACTCTTGTTCGGTATTAAATGAGCAAAATAAAAAGAGAAAAAATCACAAGGCAACCATCATACTTATTGAAAATAGAGGAATATGTTCGACTTTCCTGGTTAGATTAATTTATGAGATTAGAGAATGTGGCGATGCGCTTGTCTCGCGATAAGGAAATGAATACTGTATCTAGAAGCAACTGTTCGAGATTCTGTAAATTTAAATCAAAGAAATTTAAGGGATTTGTTAAGGTTGTGATTTTTTTTATTCTCTATGTAGAGATCTTTCTTTTTTTAACCTATCTTTTATTCCCTATATTGACCCACTGTTGCGCCGTGATTTTTAATATTTGAGGATTACCGTTTTTAAGCTCGTATAAAAATGTGTCCCTAAGTTTATCCGTATGTTATCAAGTTTATTTTTTATTGATTATTTGGTAATAAGAGATAACATGAATGCCATTTAATCCTCTAGCAAAAGATTTTCAGGACTTTGGTCCATATTATTTAAAGTCGCTTGATAAAATAATCTATAATTATCTTTCTGCTTACTAGTTGTACTGTATACAAAATGAAATAGGAGAACATCCAAACCAAAACATTATGTAATTTTTAACGATAATTTATTTCAAGCTATTGGTACTAGAATAATCCCAACATAACATGATACTTTCTAAGCATAACAAATCGAGACAGTACGATCATTTCACCCAATTATCATACAGTCATTATACATACATGAATTCTAGGTGCTTGGGCATACTCGTAGTAGGTTAACGAAAAAAATTTACGACTTTTTTAAAGTCACGATAGCTTCTTTCAAACTTTTCGTGTTTTCACAAAAGTGCTTTAAAAAATTAGACTAAACACTAATGTACCAATGTAATTAGGACGTGCCTGTTTTCAAATTAAAGACCTAACTTTGAGATCACCGAACCTGTGACCCTGGGTGCCAATCACAACTTGATAATTATATTCACCAGAGCAACTATAACCTGGGAACAGCTTGTGTTGCACGTTTTCCTCGCCGGTGTCGCTTTCATTGTTTGTGGGTGCCCTTTGGTTTGATTGACATGTATAGATCTCAGCAGGTCAGCCTGCCCACTTTTAGCCACAGAAGGGTGTCAGTCCGGTCGGCAGTTCTGCTGATATCGATAGTTTGCACTGAAAGCCAGCTGCCATCCAACTGTCCACCCCCAATCATTAACCTGAATGTTTATTTCGGGCTGACCCAGTTCTCCTTGACAATTAAATTTAAGATTGATCTGAAAAAGAACAACAAAGCGATAACTAAAAGTGTACTTTTCAAGCACTTCAAGAAACCAAAGAGACTTCGAAATATAATTACAGATACAGAGCTACTGTTTTTATACTCTGAGATTACTAGGCGTTTACAAACAAGGCGGTTGGCAACCTAAACGTATAATTAGATTTTTTCCCAAATGAAAATAAATGCCTCTAGTTTAAAAATTCTAAGTGTGCCACTTTCTAATTGATCCGCAATGTCATTTTTTTGCACCTTGAATAAACACAAAATAACGGTTTACAAACATATCTATGCAGAAGATCATTGTACTCTCGGGTGATAACATGAATAAATAAAATCGCAAAGAAATTATATCTGCCGTTACCTAAATGTGGGTGCCAGGTTCGCATTTGCAGAGCGGACTGTATGCTTGCAGTGAGAGCAGACCGGTGACTTCATACAACGCAGTCCTAAAAAAATTCCACCAACACCCGCCAGCCCAGGTTCTTATCGCACATTGTACGGTTTCATGATGAGCACGTGAATGACAACGCACCAGTATTCGTAGGAGAGAGTCAGGATGGGCGAAACGCGATATTAGTCAAATTAGTGCTTTATATTTTAGTAAAGTCAGTCATTGATTCTTTTTTTTTTTCTGATCGCGTTTTGCAGCTGACATGAAATAAAACTTGATCGCATCATTATATTCATCATTTTAATACAATATTATCTCTTCACGTCGTAAGAAAATCATAAAATCTTGGGTTATTCTTCCATATTACTATCATCTTTGATGTGATGAAAAGAAAATCCACTTGAACTTTCCACATCAGGCTCCTTTCTTACAGTATTGTATTATTAAAGATACCATGATTTTGTAAACGATTATGTTGGTATAAAGACTCTTTAAGGTCAACATTCATCTTGTAGGCATTGATAACTTACTGGCTTCATTCAGCGACAGAAATGAAAAAGTATCGAGACAAAAAATTAGATTGCCAACAGCCCCAATGTAAAAAATTTGTAATAATACAGGTGTTAACCGCTTTGCTTTGCTCATAATGCTTTTGGTAGAATATTCGCTTTAAGACTTGGAAACATACTTCTCACAGCATGAAAGGGTTGATGATTTCATCTAAGCGTTTATTTATCTATTAATTTGTAAAAAAAAAAAAAGAAAAAAAGGAGATGCAGGATTGTTTGATACACCCTCGCAAAAAAACAACAACACATTGTCGATCTTTAATTCAGCAGCACACTGCGAAATCATCAACTACCCTTTCAGGTTTGTGCATCCAACAATCGCCACGAATTTGGTGGGTTTATTTATAGTAGCAGAAAAAGCTTTTGTTTAACATGCATTACCTTATTTTATTTCAAGGCATGCAAACTAAACCAATAAAAATAAACTCGTAAAGAAACTAGTGAACTTTACACTCCGGTACAGCTCCTTTTTATAAAGAGTAAGCATTGTAGAATGGATGTTTGATGCACGAGCATGCCCAGGGTGGAGACAAATATTCGCCAAACGATTCCTGCCACCATTGTTAACAGAGGAACAGTTTGCCATTACGAGGATGATCTTAATGTTTCACGGAGGAGGTAGCTCAGTAACTAGAGCAAAACGGCTTCAAATTATGGGTTCCGGTTCGATTGTCCAATCATGCCGCATTGTGAAGTTCTCATTGGAAAGTGGTCAGCAAAGTGCTGGTATCCCGCTCTGGAGCCCCGTCGCCTTCGTGAAGCTTCCTAAGAAACCAAAGAGACCATGGACTAGAAGAGAGTTTCGTTTTCCCTTACCAGAGATTAGTTGGAGTCTTAAGACACCATGCTCCTAAACTCAATTGGGTCACTTTTTGTTTGTCGTCTTGTGCAACTTTCGCCAAACATATGTTTTATCTCATTCCCCCTACATTCTATCCTTTATTGCTTTTCTGTGTGCCATATCTATGTGATCCATAAAGTTCTTCCAGATCCTGTTCATTTTCATAGCCTACCATTATTAACTTGATAATTCTGTCGTATTGCCTAGTACAAAAATTCCATGCCAAGAGCACAAAACAATTAACGGACATTTAAAATGTCAGGTGAATTTTTAAGTGTTCGTAGAGAAGCATCTATAAGATTTGACCCTCTACTCACCAGTATAAAATTCTTCCTCTTTATATCCAAAATAGTTTCAGGAGATCTTAACTAAATCTGTTCTGATCCAGCTCAAGTTGTTTTTTTAGATAATTTAAATCGACCACTTGTAAAAATCTATCATTTAAAACGATAACAAAATATCTTCTGTAGACATAACTGCGTTTGGTAACACCTTTCTTGTATTTTTCTGTTCTTTCTGCAATCACATGCTATAATTCTTTGTACCTTTCTCTCTGAATGCTCTCTCTGTCGCTCTGCTTTTCAGGTGTTTCATTTTCTGTCTATGTCACTGTCTGCCGGTCAGTCTATCTGTCTGTGTGTGTGTGTGTGTGTCTGTCTGTCTCTCTCTCTCTGTCTCTCTCTCTCTCTCTCTCTCTCTCTCTCTCTCTCTCTCTCTCTCTCTCTCTCTTTCTCTTCTCTAAATATTACATTGGATTTCGTTCATAAACATGTCATTGCAATACTACACAACTAACGACTTCATCTGCTTGACGGTATAGCAGTTTAACGACCAACATTTGAGGAAACCTCGAAGTGGTCTTCAAATTATCGGGATATGATAGGTTATGTTCTGTAAGAATTTTAAACCGATTGTCTAATTTCTACTAATTTTTGGACCACAGTGGCTAAATGTAAAAACAGTAGTTTTCTATCGGACGGATTTAGGGGGCATTATAAGATCAAACACAAGAAAATGAAATGGAAGAGAGGATTATAATGGGTCACGTAAAAAAAATTAAAATAGTCCTTTTTCCCCAGCAGCCTTTCCGTTTATGTCTTATTCTCTTCTCTTTTTCCTCCATTTTTCCCGTTTTTCCGCACTATCTGTTGCTCACTTACTTTAACTCTCTTTATTCATTGCAATCTTTTGAGCCTGAAAACTGTTGATATTGTTCGCTCTCCTTTATTATTGCAATTTTAAAGTAAAGCCTGAATCGTTTTTCTTCTCTGATCTTCCTGAAGTTAATAAGACTATTACAACGGAAACAAAACATAAGGGGCAAAATATCCAGCCACAATCGAATTAATAATGACCAAATAGAAAAACCCAGCAAGAAATATTGATATTGCCTTAGGGTTATACAACACTCTGTGATTAATAGGGATCGATAAGAGAGAAATGGGTTAACAGGAGAGAGTGAGGAGGGGGGATGGGGGCGAGAATGAATACAAGCGAAATGGCGGGTTAAAGATATAGATTGGCATGGATAGGGCATTATTTTTTTTTAAACCAACAGTGTCTGTCACTGGGTCAGTTCGGTTACTCACTTTTGCACTTTAAACTCGTACCCCATACTCTTTCATTTTTGCCTTTTTGAACTTGTTCTTTCTTGTTGTAGTTCTTGTTTTTTCTTAATGTTGATGTTGTTGTTGTTGCTGTTGTTGTTGTTGTTGTTGTTGTTGTTGTTGTTGTTGTTGTTGTTGTTGTTATTGTTGTTGTTGTTGTTGTTGTTGTTCTTCTTCTTCTTCTTCTTTTTCTTCTTCCTCTTCTTCTTCTTCTTCTTCTTCTTCTTCTTCTTCTTCTTCTTCTTCTTCTTCTTCTTCTTCTTCTTCTTCTTCTTCTTCTTCTTCTTCTTCTTCTTCTTCTTCTT
>RQTK01000405.1:235577-268530 GCA_003991915.1 Elysia chlorotica
CCAAAATCTTTTCACTTCTTTCAATTCGGTGACTTGGCCTTCTATTTTTGGACGCCTTGAGCTGTAGCCATATATAATTTTTCGCACCGTGAAAGCCAAAAAGGAAGCCGAAATTTATGGGGATTTGGTGTCCATTTTTCTAATGAGCTTTTTTTTTTATTCGAGCTATTTATATATTCCGTTGGTAGCAGAAACAGAGGCAGTTAACTCCGTGTTTAGTTGTGATTCCTCGCACTATTAGATAACTGAACACACAGGGTTTTCATAACAATCAAAAAATGGAGAAAGACAGTAATGTTTTAATGTAATTCAAGCCAGGACCTGAGAGAGGGATGCCTGGCTCTCATTATCCAAAATATCATGGCAGAGGGAGACCAGTGCGGTCTCTCGCAGGCCCGACTGTTTGCTTTGCTTGCCAGACGTAAATCTTGTTAGGATCTAAAAGACATTTTCTTCCAGTTTGCCCTAGAATCAAGATCGATATTGGGCTGGCTGGGTAAGGTTCAACTTTGTAACTACACCTAATATGTCTCTGGGTCCAGGGAAGGGGGGATTGTGTGTAGTGTGGACTCATGGTCTAGAGGATACGGGCAAAGGCAAACAAATTATTTAATGTACGTCTTTGAAGATAATTTATCTGATTTTGTTGTTTTCTTATTTAGCTCAGTTAATCGACGAAACACAAAATAAGTAGGACATTTTTGTTACCTATCATGTAGCTTTTATTGGACATTGTTTCAATGACACTTAAAGCTATTAAACTTTAAGGCTGATCAAATGCTCTTATTCTTGGGTAACAAGTAAAAACTGTGCAATCGTTGTTAGTGTTAAGTATGAAAATGTCATAAATTTCTTATTCAGTAGAAATATCCCATATTCAATAGTCAGAATAAAATTATTTGATCACAAAATCATGTCTTCTTCTTCTTCTTCTTCTTCTTCTTCTTCTTCTTCTTCTTCTTCTTCTTCTTCTTCTTCTTCTTCTTCTTCTTCTTCTTCTTCTTCTTCTTCTTCTTCTTCTTCTTCTTCTTCTCCCCCTCCTTGTTTTCCTGCTCCTTCGTTCTTTTATTCAGCCCCTCCTCCTTTTCCCTTTTTATGCTTATTTCATACTTGTCGGCTACTTTTTATTTTGAAAGGTTTCAACAGAGGGGAGCAAATGATACAGATAAGTTTCTTCTTAATTCATTCGCATCTATGTCCACCGTAAACCAGGGGAAGTAATCACAGCGTGCTGGTTCGCCCATAAATCAAGCCTCAGCTCTTGGCGGCCTCTGTGCTGGATGCCTTTCTCTCGGTGTGGATTCAGACGCGAGGGACACATTAGGACTCAGGCACCGGGCTCTGGTTGGGACGTTTTGATAAACCCCGTGTGGAGTCAGGGAGAATTGAAAACAGACATTTGAACCATGGTGGCCAATCAAGAGAACGAGTGCATGGACATGAACAGTGGACCATTATGCATGATTAGGGTACTGTTAACCATGTAACCGAATGACAGAAAATTCAGTTTCGAAAAGAAAGAATCACAAATGTTTGTAAAAGTCCATTCTTAAATACAAGGAAATGTATTGCTGCAACTAATAGGTCGAATTAAAAAAAAAACTAAATGTATTATAACCTTTTCATTTCGCTGTGGTATGTGGATACGATGAAGGCGCACTCCATGGAAAGCGAAAGGAAAGGGTAAAACAACTATTAGACGTTCGTATACTAAAAAGCCTTGGGCAGTCAGATAAAAAAGTATTTATGTAAGAAAGTTGCAAAAGTAAAAACGAAGAATGAAATTGAAACTGAATTTATTTATTCAATATTACAGACCATTGGCGCTAATTGGAAATCAGTGTAACAGTTTTAACAAAGACATTCTATGGTAAACATACTTCTGGGTAAAGATTTTCCTAAAAAAAATGTACAAGCTTTCATGTCAAAAAGTTTAATCAGTATGTAAAAGAGCGAAAATTGAAGGATGTCTATTCCAGAAAATCATTATTTCTTGTATGCAAATAAATGTCGTTCTAACAAAACTTATTAAATTGAAAATGGCATAATTTGACATTTGATGGATGCAGTGAAGAAAGTCAGTAAAAAAACCCAAACAACATTCGTAATTCACTTAGGGCTTGGCAAATAAAGAGGTAATGAAACTCATCTTCAATATCTCCCGAGGAGAACCTGTTATATTTATTACTTTGAACGACTTTCATGCTGCATAAATTATTGTCAATAGACTACGAGTTATGAGAAAAGCAAATTATTCTTCGCTGCTGCAGAGAGGTCAGCATCTTAACAGAGTCTGGAATCATAGTACGGAAAGGATTATATTTTAAATAAAATTCATATGTGCTTCTTATAACTGCATCAGTCCCTTGCTGACTGTTACATACACGTCACGTCTTCTTTTGAATTCGGGTATTAACAGGTTAGAATTTCCAATTTCTGGAGCATACCATACAAATGCCAGACCAGTGTGAAAGAGGATATTTCGAATTTCTGATTCGAAGTTGAACCTGCCTAGATCTGCGTATCTTTTTTTGTTGCCGGTAACACTTTCTTGGCTATCGGGAGCGGGCAAGCCTCAGCGACTTACGCCAATATTTCGCTTCTCTTACATTTGTTTCCCCTGTAGAGGGTATCGCCCACATTCTCGCAGCACGAGACAGTTTTCAGTGTTTTACCCATGCCTAACAACTACTTGAAATATCTTATCTGAACATGCTCAAAACAGCTTTGCGTTTTAGTCCACCAAATTTCTGAACTTACAACAGTATGGGATTTATTTGTATATAAAAAGTCTTAACAGCTATTGGAAAGTTCATGGTCAAAGTTCTCATCATCCTGTGGATGAGATTGCTACATATTATAGGTATCTTGGCCTTACTTTCTCATCTAGATTGTGTTGGTCTGTAAATCTATACGCATTATGTATTTCATTCACAAGAATGAAAGAGACATATCTGTTATAGTTCGGTTGAAGGTTATTTACAAAGTAAAAAAAAACACCTTTAATCGGTTGCGCAGCCTCCAACGTCAGAACTAACGTCTGAACATTTTCCACAGAGACAGTGCGGGGTACCAGGACTCGTATCTCATATGATCACATCAAACTGACAAGGACCCAAAATAAAAAGAACTATTTATAATAATGAGATAATGTCGAACAGGGGAAAGGAAGAGAGATTAGTGCGGATTTTGGAAATATGAACAGCAGTACATCCATGGCTACATCGACAACCTTGTTAAATGTAGTTCACCTAGGAGCCACTTTTGTTAAATATCGTAATGGACACGTAATAGTCTGATATTATCCATACAGAGAATATGAAGTAAAATGCCAATACAATATTCGCAAAGAGTTTTTGCATGACATGCAATATGATCAAGAGAAGAACTTTAAAAATCACCACTCCCTATATTTTACTTTGGTTTTAGACAGATAATCCTTTACTGTATATATGGTATTGGAAGTCGAGATGCATACACATTCTCCTAAACCGTGCTAGTGAGACTACAAAACAGGATATATGGCGGTAGTGAGACAACAGTAAAGAATGCTCTTACGTCGCCATCCGCTTATGCTCTAACAGTTAATAAATGTTTCATAACGAGTTGTTAATATTAACTATATTATATTTTATCATACTTTACTGGGACAAAAAACAGAGATTTGTCGTTTAAAGAAAAATTACTTTTACTCAAACAATTTAACGGCTTTATCATTGGATCCAGTGGGGAAATCTTCATCTGTAATATAATAGAAGCATGACGAACTTTCTTGGTCAAGCTCTAATGTACCGGTTAAGGTTTCATAGAAATACAATTCCTACCCTAAGGACCATGTGCATAAATACTTCTTGTACGTTCTCTGAAACCGAGAGGATTCTTTTCCTGGCCCTGCCGCACACTTTATGTTCTTGGTTTAACGACGTTTTTGCATGCTTGGGAGTCTAACTTTCAGGTCAAGCATTGGACTGGATGCAGGCCTCTCATAATTGGTTCTTTCTGGAAATCCTCGCAGAACTAAGAACGCCAGGTTGTTTATGCTCTGTTCAAGGAAGCCCTTCAAATCGCAGGGCTGGCCTTCCTGACAATCGATTTGATTTTCAAGAAAATTAGAGTCGATTGTGTCTATGCTTTGAATTTCTTCATGCTTAAGCAGAATTTCTCCAGCCCCTTTCATTTTCGTTGCTGCTCATCCTCTGCTTCTGCATGACTTGATGATCAAAGAACGTGAGAAAGGCATTCAGTGGTCTCGGATTACATGAAAAGATAACTTTCATACCTCATGCTTTGAGACTTGATTAAAATATAAATTTTGTGCAAAAACTTTTTTTTTTTTGTCGTCTTTTAGACCTCACGTTTTATGGTTTTATTCGCCCTTTTTATCTGTTTAGATATGGTACAATGTTTAATTAAGTGCCAATTTTCAATTCATTATTTTACCACTGAAAATTGTTACTTCATTCAATAAATTAACTTGCCAGCACATTAATTTTTCATTTCATTCAAAAGCACGAGAACTTTCTGGTGACTTTAAGCAACATAATAGTGCGTATTTTTGGTTTGGCCAAGGTTGAAGGGTTACGCTTTCAGACGATTAGTTTGAAGTGAGTTACAGCTCAAAACTATGTTGTTGTTGTGTTTTTTTTTTTCAAACTTAATACCTTTTGAAATGAAAAATGTTTTCATGAAGAGATACACCATCTTTTAAAAACGCTTATAGGATTTTTGCGTTTGTTTAATATTCCCAACCTTTTGTTTGGACATTTTCAAGTCGTGATAACATTTATTCAGACGTTAGCTGTTTTTAGAGACCATGGAGTTTCTTGAAGTAGGTTTTATTCTATCCTCTGATTTTACTGTTAACCAAAAAGTTTTACAAAACGGTGCGTGTTAAAATTAGCACGATTAAAAAAAAAAGAAAAAAAAATCGAAATGTATTGACTATGCTAGATTTGTTTCTGTCTAAAAATCCGTATTTTTAGACTTATGTCTTATTGGTGCGTTGCATTGTCGGATGCCTAACAGTCTTTTTCAGAATTATTAGCTTAATATGCTTAAATGAAAAAAATGGAAAGAGTTTACATGTCCTAAAGATTATGCCCGCGTAAATGTAAGATACTTAACTAATGCATTGTACCTTTTGAAGAATTGTCTGATCCCCCGTTAAAAAGCCTTTACCATGGACATTTTGGGCTAAGCTTTATTTTAATAAAATACAAAAAAAAGAACAAAACAATGCAAAATCTTCGTTTACAGGAACATAGTTAAGTTGCGATACATTTTTTACCTCCACATTTTTAAAAAATCGCTATGCTACTGATTTCACCATGGGCTTCAATAACATTATACACTTAGATACGGTGGCACAGACCAGCCAATAGGTTTCGATGTATAAGCTTCACTAATTACATTAGAGGTAAGTAGGATAGACCATGTTGAGTAACGTGTTAGTACTATAGTAAACCCGATGAGCCTTTGCAAGGATCCATCGTGTAACAGGCGTGCTGATTCTTCAGACCAAGTCTATCGGTATCCAACTAGAGCGCTCGTGTTTGGGCCACATCACATTGGTGACCAAATTAATTTTTGGATAATTAATGCACTTCGATCACTAATAACCTTGGCTTCCAAAATTAACAGGCAAAGTGCCCAAAACAAACAAAAACTTGCCGTAGGAGTGAAAATGAGCTATATTATTGAACCCCTTTGCATATTTAAATTCAAAACAACTAATATAAAAATTTACAATCTGTTATGATTTTTTTCAAATACCCCAAAATAGAGCGCATGCAGTTATGATAGTTTACATTTTGCAGTGAATGTAGATTTCGTGGGCTAAATAATATTCTGTGCTAAAAATTTGATAGAAAAGAATCAATTGTACCCTTGCTTGCAAAAATATTTTCACTTCGTTCGATTAAGGGACTTGTCCTTCTATTTTTTGAAGCCTTGCCATTAAACAATCTATAATATATTATGTAGATGACATTTGCTACCAGGACGATGAAGTTTATCATTAAAAGCACGTATTTTTAAAAATAAAAAGTGTATTTCTATGTAATACCTATATTTTACACATTTTGTTTCGTTTCTGAGCAGGATAGAATTCTTTTATTGTATAACCTTAAAAAAACGAAGTGCTTAACATTTTGCCCATTCCTTTTCTTTTCTTTGCAAACAAAAAGAACATAAAGAGAAAGCTGGATAGATTGCTATTAGATATAGATCTATGTTAAAATCTGATAGAAATTAATTAATTTTGTAAACAACATTTTGAGCTTTCTAATAGCATTATTTCGGCAGTTCTCCCTTCGTCCTTGCTTTTAAAAATGTGTTGCAATATTATTATGGCCTCTATATTCAAAGAGCACGAATTTGAATGACAGACAAAGATTGATAGAAAAATGTTCGTGGGACGATTAATAAAGTTCAAGGCCAGACCCTACAAACTGTTGGTCTCCAACTGTCTCAGTCCATCTTAAGTCACGGCGTGTTATTATAATGTGTCTCTCTCTCGAGCAGGAAACTGGTATTCCATTCATCATTTATCATTTATCAGACACTAATAAAAATAGCAAAAATATTGTTTACAATGAAGCCTTATGAAATGTGAGTACATTATGCTTTCTCTCTCTCTCTCTCTCTCTCTCTCTCTCTCTCTCTCTCTCTCTCTCTCTCTCTCTCTCTCTCTCTCTCTCTCTCTCTCTCTCTCTCTCTTTTTCTATCTCCTTCTCTCTCTCACACACACACACACAATTCCTTTCTCTCTTAAATAGGCATGCTTCATTATTATACGAGCAAAGTCGGGTACCCAGTTAGTATACATATATAATAATTCCCGAACAATGAAATCATGATGTAAACAAAGTTAGGTTTAACCTTTTTCCATCACCCAGCACACACCCCGCACACATGTTGTGCGGATTGGTACGCTCTTGTCCTAGTAATGAATATCAAAACGTTTACCCCTTTCCCCCCCCCCAAAAAAAAAAAAAAAAACAAAAAAAAAACAACCAACAAAACAAACAACGTATATGACTAAAATCATACAATGTGACAAGGTTAAGAAAGGCATGAGCTTTCATAGTGGGTGGGTTGGTGAGCCAGAATATATTAGGGAGCAGGCACAATGGTTAGCGGGAAATGGAAAAAGATAGACTGGACAAAGAGGAATTAATGATCACGAAAATATCTCAATTAATTAGTTAATAAAGGAGATATTACTTGCTTGGGGGCAAAAAGGATATTAATATGTAAAATTAATATTCCTATCCTTCATTAAATAACAACATTTTTATTTTTTTATTTTTTTACGTACGGTATGCAACGTACATAATTGAAACGATGTAGACCTAGTTAACAGCAACATTTTTATGACATCTAAATTGCATGTTGCGTGTTGAAATTAAAGCTAAAACACTTGAAACTTTAGCGATCGCTCGGCAGTGGATACGTTCGCGCTCTGCTACCCTAGTCGAACGGATCCCAGAGATAGAGCAAGTTGGTCTCCAGGGAAACGCGCAGGAGATGCTAATGGCACTGGGACTCATAACACGGGAGCAGGGGTAAAGGCACTAAACGGTGCCATAACAAAGTGCGATGGTAAATTGTGACCTCCTCTTTTGTATCGGCTTGTGGATGGGGCTAGAAGGGAGCAAAAGTGGTTGGTGTAAACAAAACAAAACAAAACAAAAAAGAAAATCAATGGATTTAGTGTGTAGAAAGCACTGTATGGGGTGGGAAGGCATAGAATGGGGGTACGAAAAAAAAATTTGTTTAAAGTTTTAAGTCCATGGTAAAAATATTGATTGACCTTGAAAAAGACCAGTAGCCTACCCATGGTAAATGTGACAATTGGTGGTGTGGTGACGGCAATGAGAGCAACGCAATATGCGCATCTGAAAAAAGAAGTA
The DNA here is from genome assembly GCA_003991915.1 of Elysia chlorotica. Taxonomy (NCBI): domain Eukaryota; kingdom Metazoa; phylum Mollusca; class Gastropoda; family Plakobranchidae; genus Elysia; species Elysia chlorotica. Next base: position 243,491 of record RQTK01000405.1, read on the forward strand.
AGTAGAACCAAAGAAAGTGACTTGACAGACGTATGTTATGAGATCGACCGACTGGAAGAGAGAGAGAGAGAGAGAGAGAGAGAGAGAGAGAGAGAGAGAAGAGAGAGAGAGAGAGAGAGAGAGAGAGAGGGAGGGGGGATGCATCTAGAAAAGGAGAAAAGAAAATGAAAGAGGTCCAGCAAAAGCGAGAAGGTTCACCACGACAGCCTCACTGAATTCAATGTGCAATTTTCGGCGCTGGGTTTCAAATAAATTTTATATGAAACATCAAATCAGTTGATCAGGCAGGATGACATGAACGCTGTTCCCCCAGTTCTCACCGTGATAAACATAATTATGCATGTCTCAATAACGCATAAAAAGATTTAAGTCAAAATGTGACCTACATTCCAAGGTTGTACAATAATGCTGTTTGCCGTGCGTCCAATCCTGATTGCCAAGTTTAGGTTTTCGCACATATTTAATAACGGCAGAATTGTTTATTATTCAAAAAGATATAGAAGCTAAAATTGGCAAGTAGTCGGGATACAGGGGTCTATTTCCATACCTCCGTTATACGCCTTCTATTTTGGTTTAGGTATAATTTTGTTTCAGCCAGTTTATGATTCGTAGAGGGCTTAGACATAGAAATCGATACTGTTGTGTAAATAAAAGTAATGTACATAACAACTTGGGTAGAACCTAATAGTGCCAAATATGAAAGTTGCAGCTTTTGTCTATGGAAAAAAACGCAGTAGATTCACAGAGCTTATCAAATTCCCATTGAAATGATAATTGTCTTCCACAAAAAAATGGTAAAAAAATTTAGCGCAAAACCATGACTATTCGCTGAACGTATGAAAGGAATGGAATACGAAATTCACAGCACCGCGGAATTGATATTATCTTCGAGGCAATCAACGAGGTATTTAACATTCAGTGTCGGAACGTGGCGATTCCCCATCTCTCGGTTCTACATGGACATAGAAACCTTCAGCACAGAGGTTTAACTTTGGTTTTAAAAATTCTACTAGGGTAGAGGACTACCAAGACAGGGGATAGCGATTTTCTCTTTTATCGTTTAACAAATGAAGCAAACATTGCAAGATTATGACCATCAATAGTCCACTGACCAAAATTGCTTCCTTAATCAACCTCTTCTAGTTAGTATGTGGAATCGTTTGTTCAAGAGGTGAAAATTATATATTGAGCGGCAATTGCAATAATTCAACTCGCACCGTTTCATACATTGAATTCCCATTCAAAAAGAACATGACATCAATAATATTATATTTACTACTTAGGAACTCACAAAAGTCGTGGGCATTGTGAGATGGGCAAAGTTGAAGGATTACAGATGAATTGGAAGTGTGCACAATTATGTTTCTTCAAAATCCATACCGGTACCCTTAGAAATTAAATAATGTTATCACGAAGAAATACACCTAGCTTAGAAAAAATATTTACAGTAAATCACGCAAATAATGGTTGTTTATTTGCGGTTGATTGTTTAAACATTATTATAACTCACAAGAAAATTTATCTACATGCTCTTACTTAGATATAGTAACCATTGAGTCTCAATTTTTCTCTGATTTTAGAAATAAACAAAAAATTTCAAAAAATAATTGAAGGACTATTGTCCTACATCTATTTTTTTCTTCCTCAGTGGGCTATTATTTCTTAGTTAATATTTTATGATTTATTCTTCTGAAATCTCGCTTTGAAGAGTTATCCCCCGTTGATTAAGTCAAATCCCGTGTTATTGTGTCTCAGATAGGCGGCCGATAAGCCATGTTCAAATGGTTGCTGCACCAGAATTATCTTATAATAAACCGTTCTCATAATCAAAGTCTGTGAATTCAACATATGGCTATGAGGGTACCTCAAAATAAAATACTGGGGTTATTGTCTTGAGAAAAAACTAGAAGCCTGGGCAACGGTATTCTGGAATTTGTAGTATGGGTGAAGAAAGAAAAACACTACGGCTGACTAGTAACTGTTATCACACTTGAACATTGTTGGACAAACATTGAGTGGCATGCTAAAAGCCAATAATTGTGAGATTAATTATTCATAACATGCAATTATGTCTACAGCTATTAGTTGCTAGTTCTCATCCAAATCCGTTTACCTTTTTTTAATTAAAGGCCCCTCTCTCTTTTCTCTCTGCCCTGCCTGCCTGTCTGTCTGTCTGCTTCTCTCTGTCTCTCTCTCTCTCTCTCTCTCTCTCTCTCTCTCTCTCTCTCTCTCTCTCTCTCTCTCTCTCTCTCTCTCTCTCTCTCTCTCTCTCTCTCTCTCTCTCTCTCTCTCTCTCTCTCTCTCTATCGACCTGGCGCAAGTGGTACGGCGTTTATCTCCCAATCGGATGGTCCTGTTCGAGTAAAAATTCTTTGTCCGGTTTGGTCGATGTCAATATGTGACCATCTGAGACTAGACAGGAGTCCTGGTGCCTCCCCGCCGTCTCTTTATGGAAGCAAGCAAAAAGTCAGATGATATCTATCCTTCCACCCACCCACCCATCCATCCATCCATCCATCCATCCATCTATCCTATCTATCTATCTATCTATCTATCTATCTATCTATCTATCTATCTATCTATCTATCTATCTATCTATCTATCTATCTATCTATCTATCTATCTATCGATCTATCTATCTATCTATCTATCAAACTATTCTCTTCTTGTTATCGAGTTCTGCGGATACAGGTGAACACATAGCCATGTTTTGACTTGTGTTGACTGACTTGAAATGCCTTTTTTTTTAAATCTCATATCCAACGCAAAATAGATTAATTTTTTAACTTTATATGGGCCTTTGTGTTGGTTTAATACCTAGTAACAAAGCATCATGTTCCACAAATTACTTTCTCCAAAATTTTACTTCATTCTGATATTCGTAAACATAGTAGGTTGTTTCGACCCAATATTCTGAAGTTTTTTTTTATAGCTTATTTATTTGAAACCTAATTTTTATTTCTCTAAACCTTCAGAATGGCAAAAGGGACTTTCTCTTATTTCTTTTTGTCTTCGCATTGGTTTTTGGCAAATGGTATGGTTATTATGGCATTTGTTAATAACAATTATTTGTGCAAATAAAAATTAATGATGAATGCCTTGCCGCACACCATGACGTATTCAGAACTAACAACAACAATCACAACTAAAAAAATCTAAGAATAACAACTAGTTTCTAGACAAACATAATGAATAACTTGAGTCTTTGATGGTCTACATTTGTTTTGGTGTTAGATGCTTTTTACTGCTACTACTCCTACTATTATTATGGTTGTTATTGCTGTTGTTTTTATTATAAATAATTTTTTTGTTATTATACTTTATCTATTGTTGTTAGTGTTATAATTAGAAATAACTTCAATAATATTTTTTCTTTTTGTCTTTTAATTATAGGCTGATGATGAGATATACCAGACATTCCAATATCTTGTGGCTGTTTTTCTTCTAATCCTACAGAAATAATATAGCTGAATACTTCAATCCAGTACCATCCACAAGACTGCTGGTTTCGACAGGACAAAACGTTATTGACTTTACTGTCAGGAAGCCACGACAGGTTGACACCGCTCGGCGTAATAACGGTGTCAGCAGCTCTGTATTAACACAGGAAGGATGTAGTGTTCTCCCTTATTTTCAGTTGGAAGGTGCTTGATCGGTGCCATGACAACCGGAGTGGGAGAAGTCATACTAATTGTATGTGGGGTTGTTTAGGCAAAAATGGTGATGCGATAAAGGCTCTCATTCGTTTTGACTATGTGTATAGACATTAAAACACGCTCAAGATTCTTTAGATATATCTTATAGAAACTCAGGTGACTTAAAGAGATAAATGTCATTAAATAATCATGACGACGGGAATAAATTAATTTTTGACACAAAGTGAGACATTGTCAACTATTTCTGCAAGAAATTGAACTTGTTAGCTGGTACTGTTGTAATATAACATCGAAGTATTTGGCACGCTTTCGTTTGATGAGGAGGTTTAGATGTGTCTTTGGAATAAATGAGAAGGTTCTGTTAAACATTACCATTATAGAAGGTTTTTGCTGGGAAAAAAATTAATATTCAAGTTCCAAATTTCAGGTAATATCCTCACAGGGCTATGAGTAACAACAATGTGATCAGCTTACGACTCGTCGAGAGATACGAGATTAACAAAGCTTACGACCGGTTGTACTTACGAACTTAGCCTAATAGAGAAATCTCCACAATCTGACAATCCGTCTTCCATACTCTGAAGTAATTAGTGCGAGGTGTGTCCTTTGTAAACACTGACTATGACTGAACTGACAATAAGCTTACAAGCGCACAAGTGTGTCTTTTCAAAATATAGACCTGTTCTAGGTTTCGGTGTTAGGTAAGCAGTAAGAGTTTCACTATTTGTGTCTTCTGGCATTTTACTGCAATAATCTGCAAAAACAACGATTCAAAACAAAACTTGTAGCTACTACCATTTCTGTTACCAAACTGTGACAGTATGTTTTTTGTTTATGACTTACCACTTTCTTTATACGCGATTGTTTTAGTTATACACAAATACAGAAAACAGAAAATATGCGATGAAATAAGTGACATAAATTTGTAGAGCATTTCCTTCCCCTTCCATGTATTACAATGGCAATGTTTTTCTTGTGTGTGATATTCAAAAATATTTTATCGCAAATAAGATTTCGTATTTGACATTTTTCTGATACAGTTTTGCATTTTAATTCTAACAACCATGCTTATTTATTGATAACCATCGAGATATGTAGACAATCTTTTGAAAATGCTCAAGTATAGAGTCTAAAAATTAAATATATCTCTAAAGCTTTACACTCATTTTCTCACTTCTATTCAATTTATTACACACAAACAAGAAATTTCAACAAATTTAATTTAAAAACTGGCGCATCCACTTTACTTTCAGTCCATACCCCTTAGTATATGTAACGTATAAAACTCCACAACTAAATATAGCTTTCTACTCTATGAAAATTACAAACTCCATCGAGTTTCTAAACCATTTTGCAGTGGTTTAAATAAACCTTTCCGACACGCGCGAAGATTTATTGCCAGACTCCGAATTGAACAGACGATCAACAAATTGCGTGTTATAACACGGCTGGGCGAGGCGACTGACCTCACTTCGTATTGACTCCATTGCTGGAATCTAATAACAACAAACTGTTTTAGGAAATGCTTGAAAATCACATTCCCCTGGTGGGGCGGAATGGTCTAAAGCAAACGCATTTTCTGTTTCTAGTCACTAAAATGGTGCTTTAAAATAATATGGAAGTGATAAAATGTTGTTTTATTTTACTCCAAAAACTTGCTTTGCAGTTTTCCTGCATCGTCTGCTTCCTTCAATAATATTAAACATCGTCTTTGTTTGAAGAAGAGTCTTATACGGTGACGGGATCATGAGGCATTATAGTCACACCGACCCAACTAGTAGGGAAGCAAACGCAGTCACTAGAGAGGGCTTAAACTACGGACTTCTCGCATTGGAAGTCAATGTTCTACTTCAGGCCTATTACATAAACAGGGATACTTCTTTTATTCTTTCAAATACATCGTTTAATATTGTAGGCTCGGGCATTATTTGAATAAAGAAAGTATTTACTATAACATGATTTCAAAAACCATAATCCCTCCTGTTGACAACAGGACAATACTTACGTGTTATTGGGCAGTGCTGCATTGAATGATCTTAGAGTTTAGATTGTTTTCTTTTTGAAAGATTTTAATTATTTATTACAGCAGCTGTTTTCCGAATTCAAGTCTATTTACATTATGATTGACTGATAAAGCTATAACCAATAAAGACTGGCTATTTTGGTTGAAATAATTGTTTACAGCATTGAAGTTAAAATACCTTTGAAATTTCAAAGTATTTTAGAAGCTGTAAAATAATCACTTTGTCGGCACAAAAACAATTTGGGCGAGGGGTATTATAACATAATTGAAATTATGAATAGAATTCGACTTTGATAGACTGCTGTCAACTATTTTTCGATTTTGTCGATTGCGAGTTGCACTAAGCGATTCCACACAATCCAAAGATATGATTATTTGTAGTTTCTTGTTACATTGAAACTAAAGCACTAAAGTTCCAACAATACTTGAATTTAAAGCTAGACGCCAATCCAATGGATAACTATGAGCAGGTAAGGTAAGGTTATCTATATTCAAGTTTATTTAAACGAATAGGGGATAAAACTCATGGCTTGGATATCGATAAGAAAGAAATACTATTTTACACAATATAATTACAACAGTTTTTTTTTTCATGAGCAGATTCACAGAACACAATCTTGAAATGAGAAAGTCCATCGATGCATAAATTATTGTTGCCCAGCAAGTCATGTGTTTCCTGAGTCAAAGATGGGTAATTTAGCGGTAATTACAGGCACCAAGTGACCAAGCCAACTGGGAGAAAATCTAACATCTAGAAAGATGCCGTAAGTCTAAGTTCACCTATAGACTTACCCAGACCCAGTCTGAGAAATAGAGCGAAAAGATAAGAGTAAACTGTGCAGAAAGAGCGTCAGCGATTGTCTATGACTTGGCTGCATCAGATAAGGGGCACGTCTCATTAATCACCGCTCCCCACCAAGGCTGCACGTCTTTCAACTTATTATTTCACGCGCTAGTTGTGTGCGCCTGGTGTGAAGACAACTTCCTAACACTAAATGTAGAAAAAAACAAAAGTAATGATTTTTTTTATTTGAGAATGAAGAAGGATTTAGTAATTTCTCTGTTGCAGACAGGAGTGTCACAATTGTCGACAGCTACAGATATCTAGGCCTGACGGCAGATTCCAAGTTAGCTGGTATGTTTATATTGATCATTCATGTAAAAGGTTGAACCAAAGGCTAAACCTTTTAAGAAAACAAAAATCAATCAATGTCAATAAAACTATTAACACTTTATTCTTCAATGCAATCGTAGAAAGCATTATTTGTTTCGGCACCACTTGTTGGGGAGGCTCTGCTTTTGTGAAAGGTAAGACTAGAACAGATAGCTAAGTCAAAAGAGCTGATAAAATAATTAAGCTGGACCTATCACCTTTCCTTGATTTCTATAAGGTTCACTGTTGAAAAAATGACTGAATGTAACCAAAGACATAAACCATCCACTGAACCAAGAGTTTAAGTTTTCTACATGTATCGGTTGCATGATTCAAGCTAAAGTTAGAACCGATCGTTACAATGACTCATTTGTGCCATCAGACTCACGGCATCTGAGAATTTCACCATAGACCAATTGCGTGTAAGCGATCCTGTAGCTGTGTGTGTGCGTGTATATGTAGTTGTGTATATGTGTGTGAATATTTAGGGGGGGGGGGGAGAGAAGTACAAGAAAGGGTTCATGTTTTCCTATCCACGTAGGCTACATGAGCTTAAATGCTTCTTAGTTGAACTTAATATGTATTTTTTAAAGCACCTGTATGAGTAATTAATCATAATTATTAATGTAATGTTTTCTGTTTCTCAAAATGTGAATTGATTTTGGTGTTTGTTTATCCATGTTCAGTTAGTTAAAATCATATGTGTGATACCATGTACAATTTGAATTTCCCTCAGAGGGACAAAATAAGAATTATCTAATCTGATCTTATATTACCCTTTATATATGCTATATGCTCATTTATCTAATATGTAACGCAATAATTTTCCAATTATCAAATCAATTTTTCAATTATTGATCTTGTCGTGTTACTTAAGCTGTACTAGCTTAATGATTACTACACACGGGATCCGAATTTGTTATGTGCTGTTTATTTCAAGAACGCTAAAAGCGTATGGGGAGTTAGAAGGTTTTCGTGAGCATTGTGTATAAACGAAAGAGAAAATACTTTTTATAGGCTTTGAATTAATCAGACACCTTAAATTAGAGTTTTTCTATATACATAGAAATTCCGTTACGCGTTGAAATGCAATATGAGTGCGAATAATGGCTGGATATTTACGATTGTTTGGTAAGAATACTTAGAAAACGTTTACATATCATTTGTATCAATATCATTTGTAGCAATACCCATATCTCCCAATGCTTCCATATAAGTAAGCATTAAGCTATTGCCGTTGAGGAGTTTTTTTTTTCTTTTAAATTCACAAAAACAGGTAATTGTCATTTGGGATTGCAGATGGCTGCAAGCCTTATATGTTCAAATCTTATGAACGCGTAAACAAATGTGGCCTAACCGTAGTCCATATTATTTACGCCCACTTAAGTACCCGATGCAATCACTATAAAAGGATGGATACCGAAAGAAAGATTCATTTATGTTTATAGAGAAAAGAAACAGAATACGCCAGCGAGCTCAGTCGGTAGTCCTCTCGCCTGACGAGCTGGGTTCGAATCTCAGCTGGCGCTCCCGTCTATGTACTGGATTCTTTTGAATTCTATATGTATATACACTGCTTGATATAGGATTTAAATGGGAGAGACATTTCCGAGAATATTCAATTCAATTCAAAGAATCCAAGTAATATTTCAGTGGTTGATAACTGCTAGCGAACACCTTTCTGCAACAAAGTTCGATCTTAGTCAAAATCTCAGAATGATCATTTTTTCGATTATTGTTAGTTATCGTAATATAAAAAACTAATTTTATCACTTTGGAATGTCTAAAAATCGTGCAAGAGCAGTTTCAGATTGAGGAAAAAGATTATATTGGTTGAAAACTATTTAAAAAAAACTGTACAAGAATCGCTTGTCAGGTTTTATCGAACAAAATCTTTTGTTGAACTGAACTTAGTCTAACCTTGTTCTCTATTAAAACAAATATCTGTAGCAACGTTTGCAAAATTCAAACGGCTTGCAAAAGCGCATTGTGGAAGATTCTCAAGTATCTAAGTATCTCTCTTGGATGGCTTGAAAAAAATTTTATGGTAGGAAATGAACTAAAAAATACACCTATGTTTGCATTCTAAAGTCGAACCACAGGGGGTAATCAACAGCTATAACACAGAGCTGAGAAAATAAAATAAAAGGAAAGAGAAAGATTGTGATTTACTATTAGATTCTATATTTTCTTTAAGATAGACAAGAGCAATACCCTGGAAACAAAATGCAAGTAGTGGCATGAGATCAAAGAGGACGAGTACAAAGAAGTCCTTACCTGAACGTAGCCATCGCCTTTGTCCAGCATGTATCCAATAACGGGGATTCCTAAAGCTTCGGAGATGAGGTTTACAGTCTGGACTGTCTCGACGCGACCGAAAACCACAATTAGCCTGACATGGCTCCTGTCGCCTTGGAAATAAGTACACAGTTGAGTTACCATGTCGCGCAAGTCTCTCTTGGCTAAAATCACTGTGCCTCCCCAGGAATACTTGATGCTGTGGTTTTGTAGCTCCGAAAGAGCTCTCTCGAAGACGGGGTTGAAGTCGTCTATGTCATCCAGCTCGAAGACCGCTGTGACGTTTGCGGAGGGCCTCGGCTGAGTCTGCCGTGGGTGGTGGCGATGGTTAAGCTGCTGGTTGTGGCTGGTATCAAACAGGCCTGGCCGGGCAAGGAGGACTGAGACCAAAAGGAAAAGAAACGTTGCGGCCGCGGAAGCCGCGGTTACCCCGAACATGGCGAGTAAACCCCGACAGATATGGTGCAGCGGGAGGGGACAGGACGGGGAAAGCAAGTGTTCCTGCTCTCTTTTCTGACTGGTGTTTCTTGGTAGATCCAAAGGTAAACTCCGATGCTGTCTAGACGAATGAAAGGCCCCACGTTGAGGAGTGTGCCCGGTTTGAGAGCCCAAGGCGTTGGGCTGCCAGTGGAGGGCATCAAGACGTTGTGCTGGACCGGCCGGAGAGTGCAATCTCGTGGCCGTCCCAGACTCGCTGAGCGGTCACTTCTGAGCTTGCGGCACAGGCTGTTTCTCCTGGGGGTCTCCTTGCACGGCATTGGTGGCACAGTGGACAGCTCGATCGACTATACTAAGTGTTCGTGTAGCACACAATCAGACCCTAAAACAAAGTTTTACCGAGGCCCACGATAAGAGAACCCTTTCAGTTGTGCTCGTTATTCAAATTTTTATAGTGTAGATTTCTTAGATATGCCGATTAAAAAATATGTTTACGTTTTATGAAATATACAACGGTTTTGACATAGCCAGGAACAATTCAGTTTGGAGAGACAAAATGTAGCCTGTTGAGTTATACCATGATCTGCTTTAATCACTAAACTAGACTTCTTACGTTTTACATCCGAGCTAAGATTACTTATTGCATGGGGACATATCATACACATCGTATTTATTGTGTTTGATGTATACTCTGGGTGACGTCTTCATGGCTGGCCGTTTCTCCGGTGTATCCTGAAGATACCACAAAGACTATTAATGGGTCATAGCAAGAGTTAATGCTCTTGAAGTTTTTACTTCAAGTTAATTATCAAAAGTATTTAGCGTCTCGATTTCAGGACATCTTTCAAGAGAACTCCAATAAATACAGCTGTAAGCGCCTGCGAAAGCTTGCTTTTGTCTCGCGCCATCGGGGCAATAGGAAAATTTTACCTCCCGTCTCATCTTCATAGTTCGGTCAGCCTCCACCATTGCTTGAGAGATCGGCACTATAGATAGTTATCGAGAGCCCCGGTTGTGACAACGGCGGCCTATCACGAGCATCGTTCTTTGGATGGCTATCTAAAAGTAAAACGGCAGACATTACACTTCTTTTTAAGACTTTTCAGGTCGGACTTATCAAGGCATTTCGCTGGCGCATTCCGTACTGTTGACATAAATATCGATTCTTTAGTCATTTTGTGTTTTCCCTGGTTTTCCCTCAACCTCTGACTAGTTAAGAAAAATTGCCGCTGTCGCGCCAAACGCTCTGGGGGGCTGTCATGGTAATACTGACGGCCATATAACTATATTTCTTGTCCACTCCGATAGGATCATCCCTTGGGCAATTTGCCTCATCAAGTCAGCTTGGCCACGCAGTAAAATATACTCAGTTCCGCCAAGAGTTGGTGAATACCAGTATTTATTATATTAAACGTAGGCGTTTTTATACCTTTCTCACGATATCTTTCGAGACTGTGTAATCCCAGAAAAACTCAGTTTTTTATCTAGGCTCCTAACACGGAGGTCTGTAGATCCAGAAACGTGAATACCTGAAAAAGACAAGAAAAGAAAAATAATCACACTTAATTTTGATTCTTTTTAAATTTATTTTACAGCGAGACAAAATCGAAATTGGTTATTACATAACATCAAGGAAACGGACGGGTATAGTTCAGATAGAACCAAATGTTGAGTCAAATAGATGAACATGCATGTATGAAAAGAATATGGACAGAAGAATGAAAAAGGGGCAATCGTCATTGACTTTTATTAAACACAATGGCCACTATGCTTTTTCTGGAACTCATAAAATTAACGTGATATCATTTCAGTTTAAGATTTTCAAAACTATAAAGCTGCAGTCGTTTTTTCCTGAAGAAAAATATTTGATTGATTCGTTTAGCATGATTTAAGTCTATGAGAATGATAATAGCAGGCTAATTGTAAGAGATAAAGACTGGCAAAGACAGAGCGTAGTTGAATACGACATAGATATGGGGTGGCGCTGAAAGAGCTTGATGATGAAAAAAAAGAAGAAAGATAGAGGAGGAGAAAGAGTAAGGGGCAGACACAGTGTGAATGTATGGATAACTGAACGATAACGGGCATATAATCGGCACAGACAAAGAGCGAGAGGGGGAGAGAGAGGGAGAGAAGAAATAGAGAGAGAGGGGGGGGGGCATTTAGAAAAAAAAAGATAGAGAGAGGGAGAGAGAAAGAGAGAGAGAGGGAGAGAGTCAAAGACGAATGTTGTTTGGTTGGCAAACATCTATTGGTTGGCGGCAAGGATCTGATGGTGAGTAAGGAAAGATAACAAGTTGCTCATTACTCCTTCCATTGTTCGTCACTGGTATCGACTTGCTCTATGTACCCATAATCGACCTCGACCAACGAGTTCTCTAACACCGTATTTGCTTCCATATAATGAACTTTACCATCAGGTTAGAGACACAATAACAATTATGTCAACAGGGCAAATGATATGATATTGTTTTGTTTCGTTGTTGTTTATTTTGTTGTTTGTTTTTTTTACTACATTTAAACTTTTCACCCAAAAACTGTTTATAAATAAACTAAACAAAAATGAAAATTTTATTTTATAAAGTCATGCAATGCATTTTATAAACTTTGTGAAAAGCAGGTAGGTTAGAAATTCCTGGCATAGAAATATGATGATCAATATCAACTTGAGGCACAGTATCAACTAACTCAGTAACTGATTGTTGCAATTGTTGGGCATTTCCATCTAATATAATAGAACCAACGTTTCCACGATTGGTCTCCAAATATTTTTATCCGTTATTATTTCTAAGAATATCTCTATTTGTAGTTGCAATTGTGCAAAATTCGAAATTAACTATATATATATATATATAAATTTCATAACAAAGGGGTTTATTTATGTTAATTACATTTACTTTGTAGCAAGAAAGAATGTGTGCTCTGATTGACTCAAGAACCAAAAAGAAAAAAAACCCCAAAGAAAACGAATATCTGTGATGGTTCTCCCATGAAAGAAATCAAGGGATCAGAATTGATCTCTCAGAATGGCAACTGTAAAGGTCAAGATCACAAAGAAACAAGACAAAGTGTAAGGGGTCGCGTTTGATATCCCAGTGCTATCCATACGCTGATTAATCTTTTACCTCATTTTTACAGTATCGGTGGTTTTGTGCGTAACTAAATTACAGATAAAGAGAAAATAATTTGGAAAAAAAAACAATATGAATATTTGTATGAATTCAGTAGAAAAATTATTTTCATAATTTCTCTTTTAAGAAAGATTAGATGGAAAATGGTTTTATAGCTCTTTCAATTATTCTTTATGTCTTCCACCTGCCAAGATTCAACTCTCTTCCTTCCTTTGCAGGGGCCATAACAAAATATTTCAGGGACGACAAAGGAGAAAGTTGGCCCCAGAAATAGAATTAAGAATTATTGATCGCTCTGTCTTTCCCTTCCTCTCACTGACCTCCCCAACCCTAAACTTGTCTGTAGTTCCCTCGCCCCGAATTCCCACCCTTCTGAATTTTCCCTCACTCCGTCTTCTCTCTGGGCACTTCAAAAGACGTGTTTTATTTTGCGCCCATCTCCCTTTTTTTAGCGGGCCGTGTGGATCCTCCTCATTGTCTGGGGTTGCGTAGCCAGCCAGACCGAGCGTGATGTTTGAAAATGGGCCCGCCGCCCGGAACGTGTCTCTGTGCGATATGCCCACAGTTCAGCGCCGTGCCGTGCTCGCGGGCCGCCGGGGAAACATAAGCAACGGAGAAGCATCAGATCATAATATTAATACAAATTTTATCTCTTGCAATGATGACAAAGAGTGAGCACATTGCCCGATGAATAGAAAGTACGACGCCTCTAAATATTCTCACAATTGTTATTCTCAATTTGGCATAGGCAGCAGATTTAGGAAGTACAGAAAAGTTTGGTTGGAAAAAATACATAATTATGTTAGTTAATATTTATTCAGAGATTGAATTAAACACATTTAATTAAACAATCAATGTCTTTAAACCTAAGAGAACCATACTGCATTGGAATGGGTAAGCAGTGATTAAACAAGTGGGTTTGTATTGAAAGATGTAAGAGTACCCTCAGTTTTCCAAATTTAGTTAATATGTTTGTTACGTTTAATATATCCCTTCCTCTCACTGACCTCCCCAACCCTAAACTTGTCTGTAGTTCCCTTGCCCCGAATTCCCACCCTTCTGAATTTTCCCTCACTCCGTCTTCTCTCTGGGCACTTCAAAAGACGTGTTTTATTTTGCGCCCATCTCCCTTTTTTTAGCGGGCCGTGTGGATCCTCCTCATTGTCTGGGGTTGCGTAGCCAGCCAGACCGAGCGTGATGTTTGAAAATGGGCCCGCCGCCCGGAACGTGTCTCTGTGCGATATGCCCACAGTTCAGCGCCGTGCCGTGCTCGCGGGCCGCCGGGGAAACATAAGCAACGGAGAAGCATCAGATCATAATATTAATACAAATTTTATCTCTTGCAATGATGACAAAGAGTGAGCACATTGCGCGATGAATAGAAAGTACGACGCCTCTAAATATTCTCACAATTGTTATTCTCAATTTGGCATAGGTTAGTATTATTATTATTATTATTATTATTATTATTATTATTATTATTATTATTATTATTATTATTATTATTATTATTATAAATGCACTTTGACAATTCTAGCCATTAGTTTTTAGTAGTATATTACACAAAATTAATGGCGTCAGTGTGTTTTTAGACAGCTTTGGCAACGTAACATTTGATGGACGCGCGTTAGACATTAGACAGGCATAAGATCATCCCAGCCCAGCAATTGGGTTACGTTGAATGATGTTTTGAATGTGTCGTTCTTATTTTTGTTTTGACGGTAAAGGTACCTTTTACACTTCCAACGTTCAGGACACCATTGTTCCTTACAGCCAGACTTCTTACATGAAAAAATTAGTTCAATCTCAACTCTCTCTCTCTCTCTCTCTCTCTCTCTCTCTCTCTCTTCCTCTCTCTCTCTCTCTCTCTCTCTCTCTCTCTCTCTCTCTCTCTCTCTCTCTCTCTCTCTCTCTCTATCTATCTATCTATCTATCTATCTATTTCTCTCGCTCAGTGATGACCATGTCTACAAAATTAAAATATTGCATTTAATATTCATAACACTTTTGGGTTATAATCCAAATTAAAAATGACGTTCATGAATTTAATAATTGATGGGCGCTCCGTAAGTTTCAGAAGAGATCACCAACACAGCTTTGACTATTTTAGTTCAAGCTTCTGCTCATACATGCATTACCACACGGCAAAAAAGGTAGAAGAGAGGCTTATATATCAATTTTGTATATTTGTCAGTAAACTACCAGTTTGGTTTCATAGGTGTACATTTACAGTTATAAATCATGGCAGAATATAATGGAGATGTATATGTACATTAAAAGCTCTTTTCTAAACCATATTGGGACGACTACATAAGACAGGCCATTCACCACAAGTTTCTAAAGATTACGACTCGACCCCGTTCTTGCTAAGGAAGTAGCTGGAAAGAATATCTACACAATCGTGCTCGTAGCATACGATGCATAGGAATAACATATACATGCACACTCTTATCTTAAGGACTTAACGCTGGTGCAGAGAACAGACAGCTTACAAGAATAAAACCGAAGCGCATGAAACACAGAGTAATCCAGGGAGCAGACAAAACTCTTCCGTTTAATCCGAGAAAGATCTCAACCTTTGGGGCTTTGGTGGTAGCTCAGGTACCTCACTAACGAAGCATAAATCGATATTAAATACCGTAAAGGTCATAGAAACAAGTGTCGTAATAAGAATCTAATCCTTGGTATACTTGGACTATGGCATCGTTCTTATAGAAAAATAATTATTGCCACTCTATGAGGATATTGTATGACCCCATTGCTTAGGGGAAGGGGTGTAGCCATGGGGTATAACGTCGGTGGTCCGTGGTTCGAGCCCTGGTGATTTCACCCCCTGCTGGTTGGGTTGGTGTCAGTTTAATGTGAGCGTCTGAGACAAGAGTCATGGTATCCCCGCCCTGTTTCGTGTGTGGCAGCATATAAAATTGTCAGACGTCAGTCTTGGGGCCTGTTCACAATATAATGCTGATTTTGGACATTAAACCAACTCTACGCAAATACCCCATGACTTGGCGTGCAGTTTTACGAGTTAGGTCTCCCTTGTTCAGTTACGAGAGGATGATACAACTCTAAAAAGTGCATTTGTATAAAACTCTTTTACATTGGTTAGAATGCAATGTGTAAAGTAAACGGCATAATACTATTGTAACAGAACAGTATTCTACGGCAGAATAGCTAAGGCATGGATAGTTTAATTGATAGGAGAGTGATAGATAGGTACATCTGCATATCAAAATATATTGACAGACAGATGGAGATAAGCGGAAGGAGGGGGTAAAAAGATATGGAACACACCCAGACAGACCGGAAACTCGAAGAACTTTAGGTTGTATGTTCCAATAGAAGTTCAAAGAAAGCCTGAAGTGTACTATAACCCTAAAAAGTTGTGATAGTTGGACATAAGAAAACATCTTTTATTGATTCATCGATATACAAAACAAATGAAAGTGTATTAAAATCATTGACCCACTGAATGTTATTCTATATTCTGCAGATCTCTACCAGTTTCTTCAAAATTACGAAGTGGTCCCCATTTTTTTCTTTATAAGCCTTTTTTATAATTTTCTATTCATTGTCTACTGCATCTTGATTAACAGTATATTTGACAAAGCATCACAACTTTAACTCTAAGATAAATTCTTACATTGCCAATTTTGATTTGAAACCTGGGAGTTTGATCATTTTTGTTCAAGGTCAATCGCTAGGAGCATTTTCTTGAAAACTAAGTTTGGTTGATTAAATCAAAGTATTCCTATCTACGCTCAATACACGCAAACTGTTCACAAGGATGTCACATATCAACACGCGTATTACCTGCGCCAAAATAACCCGATATTTCTGTATAATTATGGAGCATCCCTGCTAGTACTTTTTTTTAGCAGTGATGTTTTACTTCAAGCATCGAAATGTCCGTATCCTTCCTCAACCTTTTCAATGATATACACGACTTCAATATGTAAATATTGGAATTCCTGACTTCTGTGTTGGAGTTTAAGTCACCACTGTTTGCACAAAGATTACAAGTTGGTGTTCAGAGAGCTCAGGCGACTTTATGCTGGTATAATTACAATTATTATAAACATGTGACTAAATAATTTGATATATCTGCGCGGTTATAAAAAGCTGTATTGGTATTGGCCGTCTGCCTGGGTTTAATAGCACGGTGACATCTGTCTGGATTGTACAACTATGACTAAGTTCCACAAATTTCCATTTAGATAAATTTCACCCCCCCCCCTTTCCGCCCCTTCTAATCTAAATGCGAATCCTTGACCATTTGTACGGTAATTATTGTATTACGCACTTCTGTCAACTTTCGTGGCTAACCATTTTGAAGGGTTAGAGCAAAACAGTTATTGACTCAAGCTTGCTATGAATATGGTCGAAATAACATACCATACAAACATAGATACATAGTAACATGCACTTTTTGTCTCTTTTCACATGCATCTTCGGACGTCAAACATTGTTTCTTTCGCAGTGTGTATTTTTCCTCGAGTTTTCAGTTTTTTTTCTCCCTGCATACATTTCCTCACCATTGTTTTGCCCTGCAATCTTAAAGAATTTAATTCACACCCCCACTCCTTGGTTTATTTTTTAAAATCTTTGTTTCTTGCCCTTGTGTTAATTTCCCACCAGCTTATGGCGAAAACGTGTTTTTTGGATGTTGTCAATTTCAGTTTCAAAGCCCTTCAAAACATTTTAATATTACTTCATATGGTTTCATTATTATCTCATGAAGAAGAATCCCTGTTCGCTTGAAGATATTTATCCCTCTGTCTTTGATCTCAGTCTAGGCTTCAATGGCCTTTCTGTACTTTTATTTATACAAAATACTATGTTTGTGTCTAGGTTTCTTTCTAATTTGTTCTTTTCGTTTGTATATGTTTAGAAAATCATCTTTGAAAAACAATTGTTTTAATTATACAATACCAATACCAATAGTTCAATAACAGGTCATGACATCGCATACATTTAAACAATTAATAAGGTAAACGGAATATGTGTATAATTTATCACGATTTTCACGATTTGTCACGATATTCGTCGCTTTTTTCCGTCGATACTCATACGGACGATCTTACAGCGAGATAATATATCCCTAAACGTTTTCAGCACAGAGAAATTTATGACAGCGGTCAAAAAGAAGGCCAAAGAAATCTCAGAACACAGGACAATATTTTTAATATCTCATCACTTGAAAATGTTCCTTACTTGGAAGAATAAAGAATAAGCTAAACAAAAACAAAAAAAACGGAATCGAACAATTTGTTTTCAAAGCCAACAAAGGAACAACAGGTGCAATTTTCTGTTACAATATTCTAGCGTAGAAACAGATGGAAGTGCAAGAAGAGCTTTACACATTGTTTCATAGATTATGCCAAAGCTTTCGATCGCGAGAAATATGCTGGAGCGATAGAAACCTTAGTAAGGACATGCCTAGACGGAGCAGATATAAGAATAATCACAGTTATAGTGGAATAAAAAAGTCGCCATAAAAGTCGATGAAGAACTATCTGAGCCAACAGAAATCCGACGCGCAGTACGACATGGATGTGGTGATATCTCCATACCTTTTCAATATATATACACAGAGTACATATTCCGGGAATCAAACCAAGGAATTAATATCAATGGAATAAATATAAATGAAATAACATACGACGACGACATCATCCTGATAGCAAACAACAAGGAAGACCAAAAGAATTAATGTTATAAAGAGTAATAGTGAACAAAAAGGGCTTGACATGAACGTGAGCAAAACCAAAACAATGTTTGTTAGTAAACAGAAAAATGTCAATTCAAAATTGTAGTAGACCTAAAACAACTTGAACAAGAACAGCATTTCAAATATTTCTGACAAAAAATAACCAGTAATGAGAAAATCACCAACGAAATAGAGGTCAGAAAATCACAAGCAAAATTAACGTTTATAAAACTAAGGGACTTATTCATGTCGAGAGAAATTTCAAGAGATCTAAAAGGAAGAGCAATAAATATTTATGCATTGCCTTACTTCTGCTATACGTCGACGCAACATGGACTCTCTACAAGAATCGGTTAAAAAAACTAGAAGCTTTCGAGATGTGGGTATTTCGATCATACGACATCACAAACTGTCTTATTTTGGCCATATAGCAAGGCATGAATCTTCGCTTAACAGTTCTAACAGCAGAATTGAATAATAGGGAAAGTCTTATTCAGCATAAGTGGTACGACGACATAAATGAATGGACAGGGACCCAGCTACATGTGAACCTCAGACTGGCGCTTGATCGTTTGGTATGGAATATGGCACGTCAACCCCGATTCGGGAGGGCACAATGACACACACACACACACACACACACTCATGCGATCTAAATTGAAAGAATCCGTTATTATTATAATTATTTTTTTTATCATACACGGATCGGTTTTATATCTGTTTTGTCTGTATATTAATATCTACCAACGAAAACACCCATCGATCAAATATCCACACTTCAACATCGAACAAACAAAACAGTGACAAACTTTGTAAAATCGACTTATTTTGTCTTCCTATTTTATTTTTGGAGAATGTCAATAGAGTGTCAAAGATGTTGTGCCTTGTTAAAAAATTATCTTTCGAGGATCATCGAAATTCTCCATTAAGTTGTCAAACGATACGCCAGTTACCGAAATGTATACATAGCAGGTGCTCTCGGTGTCACTAAAACAAATAAAAATATACACTCTAAGAGCAATAACTTAAAAAGTTCATGACATTAATTTTCTTCTAGGGATTTTTCCCCGCACGTTTCTTCAATATCCTTCGACAAAATTTTCTCAATTGTCTTAGCTATTGCGAATCTGGTTTGCAAAGCCTTTTAAATTGTGTTGTGTTTGCTTGTCATCTCTTTCGATTTGCACTTTCACCCAATAAACCCGCTTCTTTCCTCTTATCACACCGTGCGTGTTGTTGTTTTTTTTTTCTTCTTTGATCCTATTCAAAGCTTTTGCATACATTGCAGGTTCTATAGCTTGTTTTTTTCATTGTAATTGTCTGCCTTCAGCAAATATCGCCCTTACAAAAACCAACAACAACAACAACAATAACAACAAAAACAACCACAACAAATTGTCTTCAAAGCCATATATTTCTCTCTCTCTCTCTCTCTCTCTCTCTCTCTCTCTCTCGTTCACTTTATCTCTCTCTCTCTCTCTTTCTCTCTCTCTCTCTCTCTCTCTCTCTCTCTCTCTCTCTCTCTCTCTCTCTCTCTCTCTCTCTCTCTCTCTATCTCTCTTTCTCTCTCTCTCTCTCTCTCTCTCTCTCTCTCTCTCTCTCTCTCTTGTTATCAGCGCCATGTTTCCCAGACGTTCTTTGAATACCCTTTTTCTTCTCCGTTTTGCACGCCCCAAAGGAACTGGCATAGAGATGCCGTCTCACGTCCACAAACACGGGACAGACCAGGTCCTGACCGAGTCTGGCGGCCGAACCTATCAATAAAAGCCGCCCCACTGGTGTTAAATTTCAGACCATATCTAACAGGCATCCAATATGACATTTACGGACACGGCATTATAACTATTGGAAATGGGAGGAAGGAACCAGAAAAAAAATCAGTTGATTACACAATTATAGAGTAAAACGTCCATTCTGTTAAATGAGGAGAAGATATTACTCATGGTATACCGGTAGTGGAAGGTAAAAAGAAAAATAATTTAAGGCCGTATTTGTATATTCCACTGGATTAGTAAGTGAGTGCTCATTGGTTAAAAGTTGGTCAACTCAACGCTAGCAAAGCTCACGAAATCGCACTGTTTTAAGAGTTTCCCTAAATTTATATTATATTGAACCAACAAATATAATTTTATTCATTCGAAAACTTCAGCTTTGTATGTTTCAAATGACATGCTACAATTTCCCCGTACATGTAGGCAGTGTAGCTCCGTTTAGTTAACAGAATAATTGATTGATTGTTTTTCAATGCTCGTCATATATAAAGAATCTCAGAATTTCTGAGTGCACACTCTACTTAATATTTTGGGGTGAATTATATCATCGTGTTAGGTTGCAATACTCGTAAGAATCAAACATCGTTTAGGGAATCCTTTTTAATTGATAGTTTAAAACAAAGAAAGTTTTATTTACAACTTAAAAAATGCATTCATTTAAAATATTTTCTATTATGAGTTATGAATCAGTAAAAAATGAACACTTAGTCTTTGTAACTTAACTTTCAGATCGTTCAAGAGTGTTGCTGCTAAATGTTGTCACTTTACAGTTTAAAAATTCATTTTTGTAAAGGTGAAATAGATTTAACGTTTATATGACATTGTTGTGGTTTCGAAGATTCACACGCGTTAATTTTTGCGAAAAGCTCCCAACGTCTTCATTTTAGAATTAAATATTCTCTCCATTTCTTCCAATGTTAAATTTATCATTAAGAGCTTCTTATACTTTTCAAACTCAAAAACATTGCGCTTCAAGTTGTTTTATATGTTATCTAGAGCAGCAATTTAAAAATCATTACAGATCTCATATCTGTCCTTTATTACTTGACATCTATCGTTAGAAGGCGCACATACGTCTATCTTGACGTATACTTAAATTATTCTCTCTTATGCGAAGCTTTGACTGCACCTCCAAACTGGAGCCAGCTGCCGCGGACTTCTCTAAAACTCGCCAGGATCGATAAACGGAACCAACGTACCAATGAAGCAACGAACCATTCGGCTGGCCCAATAAACTAATGTCATCACGGGGATGAGCTTTTTGCTGTATTAAAAACATTGAGCCGCTTGCCGGCATCGCCTCTCAAAATCGAAACACTAAGAAGATAAACAGAAAATAGGCGTGTTGCTCTTTTCCTTTGACTTTCTTACTCTTTATCCCCCCCCCCTCTCTCTCTCTTTCTCTCTCTCTCTATTTCTCTCTCTCTCTCGCTCTCTCTCCCTATGTGTCTTTCTATCTCTCTCTTTCGCTCTTTATATAATCATATAATATATCTCCATCTTTCCCTTCATTATATTTATCTATGTCTACCTCTCCCTTTCTTTTGCTCCCGCTTTCCATTCTTCCCTTCTCTAGACTTTAGAAGATTAGTTGGACCACTCGACTTAGCTGAGTAGGGCATAGATCTATGGGAGAAAGGAGGACAGACACCAGAATGCGATGCTTGGGCAGACACTTGTACAAAAGATCTAATCCCACGCAGAGAGAGAACTCGTACTTCATTTGATATCCGCCAAACTTTACCGTCCATAAATTGAATAAATCATGTCCTGGCTGATATGGAATACTTAACCATGAATATGTATAAATATTTATTTCGTTATAAGCGTGTATTATTTCTCAACTGAATTACATCAGGTTACATTTTAACGACTAGAATATACGAACCTATTCTGTTCGCTTTATGCACATACAGATCAACTAACGTTAACAATGAATTACAGTTAAAAAGTCAACAAGTCAAAATGAAAGAGAGGGAAAATTATTTTGAGTACATACAGAAAAATTAAGAGCATTATCAAACGAGAGCGAGATAAAAAGACATGGAAACAAATACCAAAACAAGCATAATACGGTAATATTAATTCCCACAACCTGGTAATAACTAGTCGGGTCTTATTGCAGAGTGAAACATTTCATGGCATTCATAATTATTAAAAAAAGGATAAATCACAACTTTTGAAACATTACACACATTTGAAGTTCAAGTTCCATGGGTAATTGAAAAAATAAGGCAAAAATAATTATTGTGATAAAGCGGTCACCAATAAGGGTATTTTAACACATACGACGTTTCGCCTTTATTGAGCATTCTGCAGTGCACATTTACGTTTTATATATTAAAACTTAAAATACCCTTGTTCATTTTTTGGCCCGGTAGTTCAAGTTGTTATTGTTTTACTATATTATTATTTCATGTACAGCAGATAGACTAAAACTCGAACTGCTCCACTCTTTCTGTAGCATCGGTTTCGAAACCAGTGAGTTATAAGGCATAATTATAGTCCAGGAAGATTAGCTCTAAAGAGGACTGAATTTGTCAATAATTGTACTAAAACGAAATCAACACTAAGATTATAATCAGAGGGTTCGCATGTCAGAAAAATCAAGACAAGAATTACAGCCATTTGGATTACTGTTTTTTGAGTACTCTGAGTTTGCTTGTGAACAATGTGAGATAAAAACAAAGCCCAGTTCTTCCTCAAATGCAATATTATAGATGATACCCGCTTGCAAAATTGCGAAGTGCAAAAGAAAATTGTTTTTCTCGTTGTCCTGCTTTAAAAAATCAAGATCCTAACTATCTCTACGAAATCTTATCAGAAAAATCAAGATAGGAATTACAGTCATTTGGACGTTAAACCAACTCAACAACTCAACGTTTTATTCTAAACGCAAATTTAACATACATTTCGATACAAGTTTGAAAATGTAATGCCCATAAATCTTGACAACAGTTGAGTGTGTGCAACAGTGTTCGAACCAAACACCTAAAACATAACCAAAATCGTTATTAGTATGATCCTTAGACAATTCGTATGTACAAAAAAAATTGACCAACTGTGAACTCATCTTAGTACATATTTGCCAAAGATGCAGGAACACCATTAAAAAATCTGCTGTTGAATTATCTCTTGAAATAAGTCTGTGAAGTGGAAGCTTTTTTGGGATCTTTTCTCTATGGTAAAATTATTTGCTGCTAGCATTGTGGTTACTCTATTTTATTTTCTGAAATTGAGTACCCGTATAACGGTTTCCGAGACAAATTCACTTTATCAAAGTGCTGACCTCGCTGAGAACAACAGAAGACAATAGCAACACAGTCATTTAATAATATCCGAATCCGTTATACGCATTATCACTCCTACTGTTTTTAGAGTTTTCTGATTTTCTTGAGAATTTGTTCAAATCTTGGACAATTAGTTAAAAAGTTATTATTTAATTAAGACATATTTCTAGCTAATTTCTAGCTAATTACCAAATATCGACTGTTGATATTCGTGCTTGAGCGAACTTGAGCGAACTCATGTCAACCCTTGATCAATGGCGAAGGGCTATCGGCCTATTTGCCGGCGGTAACCACGGCCCAAGTGCGGAGCCAGCAACGAAGTTCAAAACAACTCTTCTTATAGGCTTAAACATAAGACTCACAGTTGTTGCCCATCGACGCTAATAACGAAGAAATAGGCAGAACAAACGGCAGGATTGAAAAACTTGAAAGAAAGATTGAGATGCAAGAACAGTATTCAAGAAAGGAAAACGTCATCATACACGGACTTAAGGAGGAGCCTGGCGAAACAAACAGGTCACTAAAAGAAAAGCTTGTGACCTTGTTTAATGAAAAAGTTGGTGGAAAATCTTGGACTGATACAGACTTTGCCCGCGTCCACCGACTGCAGTCCACCAAGAGCACAAATCGTCCTGTGATAGCTAGATTTATCCTTTTTAAGGATAAACTCCAAGTCCTGGGAAAAAGAGAGGCCTTGCGCGATAGTAACATAAATGTGTCAAATGATCTCACAATAGATCAGAGAGATCAACTTAAACGGCTCCGTGAAAACGGACAAAAGGGATATTTCTTAAAAGGCAAGCTCATTGTTGAGGAAGCCAACACAAACCATTCTCTCACAGGAGGTCGTCGCCAACTGAAGGCCAATCGCCGAGTGTCCCAACACACAGTAACGGCATAGCACCACGCGGGCTTCTTACCCAATATCAGGATAGTGTCATATAACATAGATGGACTGCTAAACAAAATTCACGACAACTCCTTATTTACATCCCTGTATGAATATGATATAGTTTGTCTACTGGAAACATTCATGGCAGAGGACTCGCTCCCTTCTTCTTTATTCCAAAACTTCCAAAAATATTTCTGCCCTGCGAAAAAGCTATCTAAACGCAGGCACTGCTCAGTGTGTGTGAAAAAAACGTATGTGGTCTACGTGTCAGAGATTAAAAACGATCTAGATAATGTAGTTACATTGAAAGTTAGCCTCCACGGTTACACTAAACGTGACATTATCTTTATTTCTGCTTACATCCCTCCATACCAGTCGCCTTACTATGAAACCTACAAAGTTAGAAACGGTGTGAAAATCTTAGAAGATTATGTGTGTCAACTGAAACTCTTATATAAAGACTGCGACTTTATAATAAGTGGTGATTTAAATGCCCGTACTTCAAACGTACAGCCCTTGTTGGAGTACAGTGAAATGGACAAAATCTTTGGAGGAAATGTTACTTCCACTATACAATCCGAGGACAAGATTAGAAGAAAATCACAGGACAATACAACAAATACTTTTGGAAAAAGTCTTGTGGATATGTGCACTCAACTTGAGCTAGTCATCCTCAA
>RQTK01000405.1:272398-288106 GCA_003991915.1 Elysia chlorotica
TCTCTCTCTCTCTCTCTCTCTCTCTCTCTCTCTCTCTCTCTCTCCATCTCTCTCGTGCGCTCTCTCTCTCTCTCTCTCTCTCTCTCTCTCTCTCTCTCTCTATCTCTCTACATGTGTGTGTGTGTGTATCATCTTTCACAGTCTTTCTCTTTCTGTTAAATCTTTATGTTACACATATTATTTCATATCATATAAGAAGGGATGACATTAAGATAGATGTAGGCAAGCAATGTTACAATGCGATTGATATAGATTTAGAAAGAGAAACAGAGGCAGGAAAAAAGGAGTTCTTATATCTTTTCGTTCTAGGAGGAGCTTGCAAGATCTTATTGCTCTGAAAAGAGCGTGCAAACTCATTGTAAAGGAGTGTTTGCTGTTAGGTCGAATTAAATTCAGCTTAATCGTGCAAGTCTTGGAGTGGATGGTTTGCAGGCTTTAAAATTCAATATTATTCATGTTTTTTCCTGCCTTCTTTTGTATATTATTTATGTGGGGTTGGGGAATCGATTCTAGAGTAACTCAGTAAGTTTTGTAAGACTTCGTATAGTATCGAATTGCTCAGCCTTGTTTACAGTTCATATTCCTACGCAATTTAGAGAACACTGTCCAAGACTTGTTTATATCTTGGCATCCTTTTTTAATATTTATGTCAGTTATTTTATTCGTTTATACTCCTAAACATTTACAGGAATAGTAAGTGGAATGGCTTTTATTTGGTTTGTTCCTTGTCCTACATCACCACAAGGAGGGTTGTGGCAGTAATTTACGGTTATGTGGTCTTGGCAGGCAAATTTTAGCAAGCTTCCTTTTAGCCTAGTTTCATCAGCTGTGGTTGTAAATAAACAAATACTATTAGTGGAATCTTCCTTTATTTATTCCAGTTAATCAATATTTAGCCCGCGTCAAGATCTATCATGATAGTGTTATGATTATGCTGCAGCATCTCTAGTGCTGTGAAGACGGAGGATCTGGATCTGATGTACTGATGTAGATCTTTACTAGTCTGTGTTTAATGATATTTAGTCGGCGCCGGACGACGGGTTCAGATGATGGGTCAACTCCGTTGGCTCTCTTAGGTGGGTTTTAGTTGATTTTTAGTGAGTTTTACTTCATTTTGGTTTTGGTTAGGACCTATTTTTTAATTAGTGCATTTTTGCTGTTGTTTATTTAACCTTTTTTCTAAAAACAACAACAACACGATATTAGTTATTTTCAACTTTATCAGCCTGTTTTCTTTTGTTTCTTGTTAGTGTTGTCTGGTCGTCTGGGAATTCTACCAGTAGACCCCATCGAGACTATATTTGTAAATTACACCATTAGGCAACATTTGTTTAAATCCATCCCCTTCCTTGGCTAAATTGTATCAATGCCGTGTCTGTGTTGTGTGTGCGATAGTTATTTGTGCAAAGTCTGTAGAAAGTTAGAGACAGTGCGCAACCTTGTGGAGCTCCAGTATTTGAATAACATACCATGGAAATTGTGTTGTTCTGTTTAACATATTGTCTTGTTTGAGTAACAAAGTCTAACATTCATGCAATTACATTTTTATTTACCTTCAAGGCATTTAAATTTTCAACAGTCATGTGTGGCTGAATAGTATTGAATGCAGATGAAAAGTCAATTCAAAGTAGGCAGGTCTTCAACACTACAACTGGCTTTGTATGCAAACTGAAGAGGATCGAGATAGTTCTCTACTTCGCTTTTCAGAATTTAAAGCAGTAACTTTTCATACTAATATCTATTTCATAACAGCTGGGCTCGATCAAGGCTATAGGTCGCAGATCATTCATATTTTTGTGAACACTACCTTTTTGGGGCCTGGTAAAACTTCCGCTGTTTTACACAGTGATGGTAATTTGGGACAGATGCAATGAGGTGTTAAAAAGGGGTGTGAACATGTCTGTTCATCAAGGCAGCAATATTTTAAAATGTTTCCGCAAATAATTTATTGTCTGCACCTTTAGCTTTATACCAATTAAGACTCTTTAACAAACAATAAACAATACGACAGTAAAAATAATTCAAATCATTTGCGCACTAAGCTTCATTTGATACATGTATATTGTTCTTGGACTGAGTTGTTCCTGAAGCCATTTTCAAACCACCCCATGCAAGCCGATGTGACTGACTTCTATAATAAAGTGTAACCGCCGCTTGTGCATGGTTAGCGCACACTTGTCGCGGGGAATTCTATTGAGCAAGCATCATTTGGTTACAAAACCTAAAAAAGTGTATGGTGTAATGACAAACCGTGATAGAAATCCTAGATTTAGAAGTGGGTTACAGAAACAGTAAGTAATACCATGATGTGTGATGTAAGGTGTAATCAGACAGTACACCATATAGCAAGTGCGTCGGAGAAGGGGAAAAGTAGATCAATGGCGATTTAAAGCATTTGTTTGGACTATAGAAAAAGAATGGTGATAATCAGTGTCGAGGAGACTGTAAGAAAAAGTATAATTTTTATCGGTGTTTTATTACGTTATTCAAACATTGGAAATCTAAAGTATCTGTCTTTACAGATATTTCAATTATACGTTGATTAAGATTTCGGAAATAACCGAGGCATAACAACTGACTATCATTATATAAATAATGATTCGTCCTTCACTTTACTGAAAATATGACAATTCAGTGTCATAGAGAAATTCAACACTATAAGAGTACTTTATGAAACTTGAACGAACGTTAAATTACCAATCCCGAACACGGCTATTACTCTTAAGGACATAATGAAATCATCCATCAGCTTATATAACAAAGAAAAGTCACATATATGTGTCATGCATGTCCTAGATATTCACTAATATGTGTTTAATCTAACAAATATCAGTGTTGTTTTTGGATCGATAATGGACTCATCAAACCATCTCTCTTGGTAAGCAATACATCGCAAGCTGTTCATGTTACGGTTTTTACGCCTGCTGGCTTCCATTTTTAAAGCTGACCTCGTTGTTTATTTGCTTCAGGTATTTGTTCTAGCTGAGAACAATGTTGACACGAACTGTAAAAGCTTGCTTAATAGTTATTTCCAATGCCCTCTGCTTTAAACAACGATGCGGGCGCGGTATCTTTTACTTAATAGTCCAGAGACGACAGACGGTGTTACATTTTGATCGAACAATCGCTCTATTTTTTAGCTCGGTTGACTTTTCTCACCGTTAACTTCTTTTAGATGTAGTGTTTAGTTGCAATCGATCGGTGCATTTCAAAAGAATGAGACCTGATAGTTGTGTACCGGTAGTTCAAAGAATTAATATATTGGTGTATACAGATCAGTGTAGTCATATCATTTGATAGCTTTTATGTGCCAATTTATGATAAAGAGGATATTAAAAAATGAATGGATACAATTGTAAAAATACTGGTACCATTCTTTTTAGCGGTTTTTTTTTAATCATGTCATGACTATTCGTTTCATTCTCAATAATCGTTTGGGTACACTCATGTAAGCACAAGTAATTTGTGGTATTTTAAAGAGCGATCGGCAAAGTTGTGGTTGATTGGTCTGGACAAAATGTTTGACTTTAAAAGACAACAAATTCTCTGAACTAGCCTATGATGATGATGATGATGATGATGATGATGATGATGATGATGATGATGATGATGATGATGATGATGATGATGATGATGATGATGATGATGATGATGATGATGATGATGATGATGATGATGATGATGATGATGATGATGATGATTAAACACATCAGAAACGTCCAAAGTAGAACTGATGAATTTCGCGTTAGTTAAATACCCCTCATGTAAACCTACACACCAGCGGATTAGATTTCGTTTCATCAACACTTGAGAGTACAGCCCTGGCAGAATTAATTGTGCTATAATCATAACCTTTCTTAAACATATCTGTTAAAAATTGTAATGTCACCAGTTCATTATGCTTGTACTAAGGGGTCGACATTTTTGGATTTGCAGAAATAAGCAAACCAAGATAGGTAGGCTAAGAGTTATTGGTTTCCTGTTTTTTTTTTCTCGCCAGCTGTTTAGGATAACCTTGACGGAGTCTCATTTTGCTCTTACTAGGCTAAGTTTTGAGTGCAGCGGATGATGGCACTTTTGTCCGAAGCTAAAACTAGGAGGGTTTTCGGTGGATTCAGAAGTAATGGTTCGCCTATTTTCGTTCTCTCCAGTTTTGGAAAACAAGCTTGTGTTTTCACATCGATACCACTACCAGCACCTTCCCCGTTCTGGCTTCTATCAGTTTCTTCAACACCCAGGGGATAAGGTTAAATGATGGGGAAATATAAACGTACTCATCCCACGGCTGATAAAAAGCGTTGATAGCCTCGGCAGGGGGTCAGGGTACAGGGACATGCACCTCGGGAATTAGTGATTAAGTGCGCGAAGCAAACAAATCTAACGAAGGAGTTTTGAAGCAGTTGCAAAGGTTTTGAAAAATTGTAATATTAAGGGACCATTTCGTGTGAATAGCGCGTTTCCGACTATACCTATCGGCTGAGACGTTAGTTTTGCCCACAATATGTTTGGCTGATACTAATTTTTATTTCCTTACACCAGAGAACCAATTTTCGGCTGATAATGTTTCATTTAAAAGAGTTATTCATGTTGTTGATGTAAGTGACTAAGACACATCCGTTGTGTCATCAAGTTCTATGCGAGCATGGCAGTCGTGTAGGTAACGACAAAACGATAAAACACGAAGCATAGCAGCCTTCAGCGCTAAAATAATTATTGAAGTGTTCTGACTTTTCCTCATCACTCCACATATCGTGGGAAGCTTCCCATGCGTTGCCGGACAAGTCTGATTTTATTATGCAGGAGGGTCTATCTCTGTTTAAAGGTTTGTTTCTATCTAAATCTTTATCTATTCCCCATTGTAATTCTTATCTTGATTTTTCTGACATGTGAACCTTCTGATTATTATCGTAGTGTTGATGCAAAGCTGCAATCTCATGATAGTTTCCACCTCTCTATAATAGAGTTGCCCATACTGTAAAGCAGGAAAGCATGCTATCAAGGTCCCTATTTCTTACAGTTTGAGGTTAGAAAGAATACTAACGATCCTTTGTATAACATGAGCTTTTTTGGTGTTGTTGCTAAGAGATACTGTCATGTCATTAGAGCTCAAGATATATCCCAGATGAGAAGACGTTGTGACTGGTTTAGGGGAAAAATTGAATCCTGCGGACGTCAGAACCTTAGATGCTACGACTACATTAGACTGGCATTTTTCAAAGTCTGTACCTTGAACATACTAACCATCAATGTAAATACCACACGTGATTCCTT
Organism: Elysia chlorotica; assembly: GCA_003991915.1. Lineage (NCBI taxonomy): Eukaryota > Metazoa > Mollusca > Gastropoda > Plakobranchidae > Elysia > Elysia chlorotica. The sequence continues at coordinate 277,670 of RQTK01000405.1, forward strand.
TTGAATGGAGGAAGGCATGGTAGGTTTAGTTAACTTCGTAAAAATTCTGGGACTGACCCTATACCTATGAGGCAAGACAAGGCATTTGTTAAGTTGGTCATTAACCAAAAACTTAGGATACTTGGTGTCATCTGCGTGGATAGGCACTGCATGATAGGCGTATTTAAAATTATACTAGCCGTAAAACAGCCTTTCTCCCCCCAAGTTCAAACATGACTCAAGAGTATCTATCTTAAAATGCACATACTTAATGTAAGTATTTAGTTGTTTCATGTTAAGATTCATTCTATCTATTTTTCCAGATTCACTGGAATCCTTTTTCTCTCAGAAAAAAAGTTGTTAACAAAATCCCCTGCTTCCCTTTTTAAATGTGTCTATCACTTTATCTGGATCAAACTCCTTAATCATTTTTGTCAGAGCCACGCCTGTTTCTGTTAAAGCTTTAAAGGGTGCGGTATTTTGGATTGTTCTGGAAAAGTGTCATAATTAAGAGTGCGGCCCTCTATACAAGACAGCAAACAGGAGTCAAAATTAAAAATGTATGGTTTCGCCGTTCTTTTAAAAACTTATTAAGCTTACCACCTGTATAGGTATCGCTAACCATGCCCTGTACCTGTTGTCCTCCTATTCTCTCGGTTTCGCTGGTTTCGCTGGCTCCACTCACAGCGGGGAGAGGGAGATGGTGCTCTCTGTCCCCCCCCCCCTCCCTCCCCCTCCTCTTTTTCTCCTCGACTGGCGCTGGTCTAAAAAAAGGGAAGCGTAGGATGTTTCGATTGGAAGGTGTGAGCTTGAACGTATCGTTCTACCTAAGCGTCCATATGACCTCTTAGGGTTCTACACAAGGACTGTGGGGATGTCAACGATTTAAAAAATCACAGAGATCCCAGCGGAAGAGGTACGCGGAAAGCAGTTACGTCATAAATGCATAAAACGCGACTTAAAGAATAAACCCCAAGAAGACATTGTCTGAAAGGACAAAAAATGTGTCTTTCAAGAGCGACAAAATTGTGCTACATGAAACATACAAAAACCAAGACATTAAAGATTTACACCTTTATGTCTTAAAAAGACGGAGTAAAAATGTATAACCTCCATTGGACGTGTGAGAGGCCCTCGAACAGAGAAAGGCCATCCCACCTCCTCGCTCCCACTGGACCAGCCACAGTGCCTCTGACGACAAGTTCACATTAATACACTTATTCCACATGGCGCCTGCCTGTCTTGTTTTGTTTCGTTCCTTTTTTATCTAATTTCTGCTCGGCGAAATGGAGAAAATGTAACGTCCTCCGCTCATCAATAAGTAGGTGCTAGGGCTATCGAAAAGAACAAAAAACGTATACTATTTAAGGAAAAAATTATTATGGAACTGCTCAGAATGTAATTCACCTCGGATATCTAAGGAAACTATTCTGGGAGAGAAAAGGGTTATTTCTGTGGCCGTGGTAGTTATAAATAAAAACAGCATTTGTTAAGTTGGTCATTAGCCAAAAACACTGCATGATAAGCGCATTTAAATTTATACTAGCCATAAAACAGCCTTTCTCCACCAAGTTCAAACATGACTTAAGAGTATCCATCTTAAAATGCACATACTTAATGTAAGTATTTAGTTGTTTTATGTTAAGATTCATTCTATATATTTTTCCAGATTCACTGGAATCTTTTTTCTCTTAGAAAAAAAAAGTTGTTAACAAAATCCCCTGCTTCCCTTTTTAAATGTGTCTTTCACTTTATCTGACTTAAACTCCTTAATCATTTTTGTCAGAGCCACGCCTGTTTCTGTTAAAGCTTTAAAGGATGCAGTATTTTGGATTGTTCTGGAAAAGTGTCATAATTAAGAGTGCGGCCCTCTATACAAGACAGCAAACAGGAGTCAAAATTAAAAATGTATAGTTTCGCCGTTCTTTTAAAAACTTATAAGCTTACCACCTGTATAGGTATCGCTAACCATGCCCTGTACCTGTTGTCTCGGTTTCGGTGGTTTCGCTGGCTCCACTCACAGAGGGGAGAGGGAGATGGTGCTCTCTGCCCCCGCCCTATTATGCAGTGAAACGAATGAAATACAAATCTGTAAAGAGAGGTAAGAGCAACTAAAAACCGAAGTAAGATTATATTTATCTACATAAAGCGAGAAGAAGGACCGTGTTCCAGTTTAGTTTGCGGCCGTAGCCCTTGTTGGGTTCTACCTAAGCGTCCATATGACCTCTCAGGGTTCTACACAAGGACCGTGGGGATGTCAACGATTTAAAAAAATCACAGAGATGCGAGCGGAAGAGGTACGCGGAAAGCAGTTTATGTCATAAATGCTTAAAACGCGACTTAAAAAATAAACCCCAAGAAGACATTGTCTGAAAGGACAAATAATGTGTCTTTCAAGAGCGACAAAGTTGTGCTACATGAAACAAACAAAAACCAAGACATAAAAGATTTACACCTTTATGTCTTACAAAGACGGAGTAAAAATGTATAACCTCCATTGGATGTGTGAGAGGCCCTTGAACAGAGAAAGGCCATCCCACCTCCTCGCTCCCACTGGACCAGCCACAGTGCCTCTGACGACAAGTTCACATTAATACACTTATTCCACATGGCGCCTGCCTGTCTTGTTTTGTTTCGTTCCTTTTTTATCTAATTTCTGCTCGGCGAAATGGAGAAAATGTAACGTCCTCCGCTCATCAATAAGTAGGTGCTAGGGCTATCGAAAAGAACAAAAAACGTATACTATTTAAGGAAAAAATTATTATGGAACTGCTCAGAATGTAATTCACCTCGGATATCTAAGGAAACTATTCTGGGAGAGAAAAGGGTTATTTCTGTGGCCGTGGTAGTTATAAATAAAAACTGATTCAAATGACTCATTTATAAGCTTATTGTCTATGCGCACGTGTTATTCATTTATCGTTTACATTGTAAACTTCTTGAAATTACGTGAAAATGCGGTTACTTTTTGTGTTTTGGTTGGTGTTTCACAAAATTAATGTTCTGCTTTCCTTGTCTTGTAATACAGTACACGTGTGGCAAGAAAATATATCGTCGTGTTTTTTTTTAATGATTGTGTAACAGATGGTGGTATGTTATCATTCCCCTGTTCCATTAAGATCAGGATGTCCTTCGTTCTTATTAGTGTTTTGTAAGAATTACTCCGCACTTAATTCATAAAACGTAAAGTAATTGTTTTCGAAATATGCTTTATCGTCTTAAAGAAAAACATATCAAGTTATTTCCAGCTTTTTAACCAAATAATTATTTTATAATAATAAATATTCAAATTACATAAGAAGAGAATTTTTGAAGAGAGAGGAGGAAGGTGTATTGGTTTTCATCGCCATACTTTTTGGTATATTGAAACTAGAGGTAATATTAAAGCTTTAGGCGTACTAAACCTTATTAAATAAAGATCATAAGTAAAAACACTGTACTAGTTAACACTGATCGGACCATACTCTTTTTTTAATTTGCTTTTGAAACACGTAAAACGGGTTTAAAGGATTGAGGCTATGGCAAAATTCAGCAAAAAGCGTCATTGGAATCCCGACAAAATATTGTAATTTCTTGCGAATGGTTCTACAATATTTTAGAATTTATACAAAACTAGTCTTTTTAAGTTAACAAACCAAACACAATCGATTTGCATCATGAAACAAACTGTTATTTAATTAACATGCATGCACACACAAATAGTTATGAGTAAATAAGTCGTTGTTGGACATAGGCACACAACATATTAATCTAAAGAATGAATACACTGATAGGAAAAAAAATAATTAGAAAAATAGACACATGATTAGAGAGAGAGAATAAAATAAGAGATTTAATTTTAGATCCCGAAGTAAACAGCCTCCTAAAACTGAGAAATAAACAAGTCTTGATTGTGGCCCATATGCCTCTTCTGTTTGATATGGTGTCGACAATAGACAACCTAAATCGAAAGGAATCTGAGGGCGAAAGATCTCGTCTGGCTTATAATGAACTGGTATTTGTTAACGTTTGTACATCCTCCTCGTCCACTAGGCTTTGACAATGACTAAGATTAATTACAAACTGCCATACAGAAACCTCTAGCTCAGATTAATTATTTTATACATCGAAATGTAACGATGATATTGTCAGTAAAAGACATTCATACACACATGTGTGCGGCTCCATAAGAAATTTCAGAGAAACAGAGACAGCGAGAGGGGAAGAGAGAAAGCAACAGAGACAAAATAAAAGGGGTGAAAGAGGAAGAGAGATTGGTTGGGGGGGGGGGGGGGGGGGGCAGGGGGGGGGAGGAGGGAGAGTGGGTGTGGGGGGGGGGGAGCGGGGCGTAGAGAAGGAGTGAGAAATGGTGAGTGATATTGACTGAGACATACCATCTCCTGGAATTCGATAAAGAAACGCCTTGTCTGTCGTGCGAGAAGCCCATGGTGTTTCTATTCCGTAGATTTCGGGACGTTCAGGACGTTATCAAAACTGGTAATTTTGTAACAGATGAATAAACGATAACACCACCGATCGTATAAACATCATGTTTAGAAAGAGAGAAACGGAGAGATATGCATATAGACAGATAGAAATGAAGTGAGAGAGAAAGAGAGAGACAGACAGACAGACAGACAGACAGACAGACAGACAGACATACACAGTAGGAGTACAGGCAGAGAGATAAAGAAAGAAAGAAAGAGAGGAGATCAGAGAGGCCGGGGGAGGGGGGGGGGTAGATGGGGTGAGCAATCTAAAAAAAAATGAAGATTTGAAATGAGGAAAAGGAGATTGTCCTCTGACTATATAAAAACAAAAGTGGCATTATTTAATTCCTTCTTATATTTATTGATGTCCCTATATAATTTTTTCGCTGCTTTTGGTTGTCTGCCTGTCTCTATCTTCTAAGCTATGATCAATAAATATAATTATTTATTATCTGTGAATAAATAGTTATCTCAATCAATCTATTTATCTGTCATGTCTGTATATTTAGAGATATCACATTTTTGTTATTTTTTTGGTCTTATTTGACCCTAATACAACCAATATAGTTATGACTTCTCCTTATGCATAGGATATATGTTTGAGTTATTTAATACAAAGGGGCGACTCAGAAAAAAATAATGGCCGCTTCCAATGCTATAAATTAATATGATGTATAAAATATATAACCGAAATTCTACACACTGTTAACACAAGGAAGAGAAAAAAGATAAAAAGTACGATAGACAGCTATATCGTCTGATGAGGAAAAATGAGAGGATTTCAGACATAAACAAATGGGCAACTGCTAATTACTATGTATGGACCCAAAGACAAACAGAAAACGGACAACTAGTGCTAGAGAAAGAAATATTTGAACATTGCGATGTGGGAGACCTAGGGGAATGATAATGTCCAGGGATTAGATGAGCCAGTGAAGTAGGCTCAGGCTCTATACACTTGCCCGCTGGTGAGTCGGTGGTCAGTCCTCTGAGTCAAGCTCTGATCAATGCCTGGTGACCATACATCAGGCTAGCTAGGGGGAGGAATGCGAAGCTGCCTAACGCTGTGGGGAGAGGAACGGCCTGGCACGGCAGAGGAGCCGAGAATCCAGTTCTAGAGTGATTGGCTTAGCTAAGGATAGGAGCAGGAATGTTGAGAGTGATGATGCTGCCCTAGCTAGTAGACTGCTGCATGTCCGAGAAAAAATAAAATTAAACACAACAGAACAGAAACAAGACTGTTTGATAAAAGGATTATTGCATAAAATAATAAGTGAATACACTTAGAGATATGCCGAACAAAATTTGAACAAACAACAACAAAAATACCAGAAAATGTAGTTTTCGATAACATTCAAAAGGTGTGATCGATGGGAGATAGAAAGAGGTGTGTCTTGGGTAAATCAATAAGGTAGCCTATTAGCCCAATGTTATCTCCAGGTATCTCTTTCGGAAATTGTGTTTTAAAGGGCTTGTTCTTACATCTATTTACGCTCTCTGTATACTTCCTCAACACGAAATCAATGCCTTGTTTCACCCCTCGGATTGAACGTTATACTTGAGCGACTTCGTCTTGAACATTTCAGTACATGCATTCAAATACGGAGCTTCAATTAACGTAAGGCATAAAACATATGATTTGGCACGGTAACATAGTTTATTTATATCTGTTTATATGTGTTAGTTTTTTTTGTCTAAAAACATATTTAACTATATGTCTCCAGATCTGTCGAAACCACCCCGATCCTGTTTAGTTAACCAGAAGAAAATAGACAAGGCATAAACTAATTTTTTTAAACATCAATACAAACACCTTTTTTTATTTAAAGCTAATGCGTTTTACTTATTTCGTTTGAAAGCTTCAACCATTATAAATCTTCATCTTCTTTTACCAACCAGTGGTATTATCAAAATCGAACCTAATGTTTGAAATATATTTGTTATAAATGCTTTGTTTATTGTATTTTAAACCAGTTGTGAATATTGGCTTTTCATCTTATCAAAGGCAAAGTAACACAGTGAACTACAAACATTTTTTGATTATAGCCCTACAAAGTGGCAGATATAAGCAAAATAAATCAGGCACCACATGTAGATTTCATTCATCGAAATATCACCTTTTCATTGTTTAAATGCAATATTGTTTAAGTTCTTAAACTAGAGAGGTATTTGAGCTCCTAAAAAAATTCTGAAAATTTAGTTATGTGAGATACGATCTCATAAACTGATTGTGTAATGACAATCCAACTACAGACTTTGCCAGTTTCCTATCTACCTGGCACTTATAATTCGAATTTATAAGACGATGAAGACGACTTGCTGATCATGGAATTAATGATGGATACATCTAAATAAGGCACTTATTATTCTATTGTTCACCCAAGAGAAAATAATAGCTTAAAGAAATATAAAGCCTTTCATGAATTACTAAAAAAAAATAATGGTTGGATATTTCTCGAAATTAACCTGTATGAAAGGGACTAATTAGTGTGATTATAATCTGAGTGCTTCTGTAGATCGAGTGCCTTTCTTTGCAAATTAATTTGTTAAGATTTTCTGTAGGGTATGCATGTGTGGACAGTTGCTAATAATTGAAATCAATTGATTTGCAAGTGCCGTCTAAAGAAAGTGTCTTTCCCTGATTGTGTCTTCCCTTCTCGTCCCTCAATTTATTAATGTTGTTGTTGTTGTTGTTGTTGTTGTTGTTGTTGTTGTTGTTGTTGTTGTTGTTGTTGTTTTTGTTGACCGAAAAATTCCTGAAATTTTAAATTACTTTCAAATAAACATAATTATGTTATCCCTTTATACCTGATTGTTTTGTGCAAGACCTTAGAAAATGGTGTAATAAAATCATACTGTTGGGGGATATGGTTTTAGTTTCGGTTACAAAAACAGCTGGTTATCCAATACGCTCTATCTCAGAATTGACTATCAGATCATAATTATGATTATGTCTATATAGCTGAGTCGATACAATGTCCTAATACAGTAGTTCAGTCTACTCTGTTTGTTTGTGTGTGTGTGTGTGTGTGTGCGTGTGTGACATCCCTTCTGTCTGACAGCACAGATAGGCCTCCCTCTCACTTGTGCGTAGAGCGCGTTCAATAATAATAAATGTTTGGGCGGGTTCATAGCCAAGTCAAGATGCAGAGATAGCAAACATGCAGTAGCAGGTCCTACCAGCCGCCGCTGTTAATGGGGAGTTTTGTTTACCCAGCACATTGGTGATTGAGCCACATTGACTGTGAGGTCTAGGGATGAACAACGCGACGCTAAGTGAGCACAGCATAATTATTGCCTTGATTATATAAGTAGCTTAGGGAATGAGCCAACGCTTGGGCTAAAGGGTTATTATAGGAGTCGTTTTGATTATCCAATATGAATTCAATCGACACTGCATTGTTATTGGTTAGAAAGTGGATCACGGACTAAAATGGCTTTTTTTAAATAAAAGATTTCTGAAAGCTCGACTCAAGGTAATGCCATAAATCTTGATTTTTTTTTTCAATGCCCCTTTTACAAATTAAGCTTGTCAATTATAAGCTCATCTGCTGATCGTGTACATATTCCTAGATTTCGAAAACCATATCTAAAATATAATTATAGTAAGATAGATACCATTCTCTCCCTTTTTCTCCTTAAACAGATACGTTTCAGCATTAAAAAACGTATATTTTGCAAAAAATATTAGAGGCTACCAAAAACATCGAACGCATAATATACTGTTTATTGACTTGCAGCGAACACCGTGTGTATTGAAACCTTTGGTTAACTAGAAAACCACCTGATACGTTACGTAATAATAATAAAATAATAACCCAAAGAAAATGCCACAAACAATTTTGTCAGGACCCATCATGTCCCCGAGCCTCTATTGGACAAGCATACCCAGCGGGGGAGGGGGAAAGGGTGGGGTGGGGGTGGGGGGAGAGTTCCTACCACGGACCCTCCAGTCAGCGGTTTCCGGTTAGTCTGTCCGTGTAGGGCAGCAGCAGGACTGCCCAATAGTTGGCCTGGCCCCTACAGCACGCGTGACCTTGCCTCACCTTGTGTAACGGCGACACTTAGCGCTCAACCTAAGGGTTTTACAGTGCTCTAACGTCTTCAAGGTTTCCCAAAGGCATTTTTTTAATCAGAGTTTAGAGCTAAGGTACATTGCAAATGTAAATACCTGCGATACATTTCCACTGTTTAGAAAGTTAATCGTCTCCATGTAAAGAATGTAAGTTTACTTACATTGTTAAACCCTGTTTAAATAATATAATATGAAGTTGCTAATTGTTGAGTGTAAAACTGGGGATCAGGGTGACGCACAACTGATTTATGGGCTGTGACCGAATGTAGTGACGTTTGTAAAGAGCTCACCCTCTATGTTTGTTTTATTTCCTTCTTTTAGGATAATACAGATAAATGTAGAAAAAAGTCTGATAAAAGTGACTTACCTCATATTTCTCGTGTAAAATTCATACTTTTCATGGAGTATAATGTTATCCTCGTTCGTTGTTTTGGGGTCTTAGTTATTATTCCTCTTGCAAAGTGTCATTGGGTTGTCAGTTATTTTTGTTTGTTTTATTTTTTGTATTATTAATACTGATAGTTTTCTCACTTTTACCAATGTAATTAAATTATTATGCAGGGAACACAGTATCCGAAGCGAAAAATCTATTAGAATTACTCATTTACAAGTAATATCACAAGAAGGTTGAATCAATACTTTTTACCAAGCCCATGCCCCATTATGATCAATGTTAAACTGTACACTGCCGTCAATTTCTCAAAAGTTCGTAACAAATGAAATCAGCTGAATCATTATTTACATTTTGGCACTTCTATCACCATGAGGATCCTTGGGAATCACGTGGAAACATGCACGTCCTAAGCACCGCCGTTTATTCTGTTTACAGAGCATACACAAACCTGAACGCATCGCCCGGCCCGCGCTCGCGCTGATGGAATATTGAATGTAGTTCTCCACGAGCCGCCCCAAGTGTGAGTACTTTAGCACTTCTTTGCAGTTCCGACTGTCCACCCTGCGTACCGCGGAGCACTCGCCTCCGACTAAGGCAAAACCGTCGTTTTCCGAGAAGCTTTCGGGTTATTGACTCACTCCGCTGGAGAGAGGTGGGGAGGGGACACTGGTCTGGCGGGGATAAGTTCGAGAGATTGGCGGAGGGGACAAGAGACCGTTGGGGAGGAGAGCCTGTTCTGCAGATTGTAAGGGAACGCCACAATTCCTTTAATTCCCCTCTGTCTCCACTTACCTCTAAACATGACTGTACTGTCTCCCTCTCTCTCTCTCCCCATTTCCTCTCCCATCTCCCCAACACATTTTCTCGCCCTCACTCTCTGTATGTCATATCTCCACCACTCCCCAACCTCTCTCCTATTCTACTCACCCGGCTCCTGTAATAGATCTCTACCAAAAGCGTGCCGTTCCCTTACAATCTGCAGAACAGGCTCTCCTCCCCAACGGTCTCTTGTCCCCTCCGCCAATCTCTCGTACTTATCCCCGCCAGAGCAGTGTCCCCTCCCCACCTCTCTCCACCAGAGTGAGTCAATAACCCGAAAGCTTCTCGGAAAACGACGGTTTTGCCTTAGTCGGAGGCGAGTGCTCCGCGGTACGCAGGGTGGACAGTCGGAACTGCAAAGAAGTGCTAAAGTACTCACACTTGGGGCGGCTCGTGGAGAACTACATTCAATATTCCATCAGCGCGAGCGCGGGCCGGGCGATGCGTTCAGGTTTGTGTATGCTCTGTAAACAGAATAAACGGCGGTGCTTAGGACGTGCATGTTTCCACGTGATTCCCAAGGATCCTCATGGTGATAGAAGTGCCAAAATGTAAATAATGATTCAGCTGATTTCATTTGTTACGAACTTTTGAGAAATTGACGGCAGTGTACAGTTTAACATTGATCATAATGGGGCATGGGCTTGGTAAAAAGTATTGATTCAACCTTCTTGTGATATTACTTGTAAATGAGTAATTCT